>JAJOZX010000040.1:1830000-1965000 GCA_023014485.1 Bathynomus jamesi | reverse complement strand
GTGAGAAAAATGAAGTTCGTTGGTGATGGAAGACCCAGGCAATATACTGGGAACTTGACATAGTGAGAGTGAGTTGTTTATAACTGTTAGTAATTTTAGAAGGAAATTTAAAGAGGCCTGTATAAAAAATTCATGCTTGGAAGTCAACAAAGATGAAAATAGTTAAAAGAAGGCGGCAATTGGGTTGCATCATCCAGAGGAAGGTTTTGCAAAATTCGGAGGAAATAGACACAACAACGCCTCTTCGGTGGAGTGTTAGCAAACTCTAAAAGTGGAAAAGTGATTATTGTTTGAAAGCGATATGACAGCTAAAGGTTGACTCATCTAGCATTAGTTGTATATAGCAGGTTCTTTGTAAATAGTTCATCTCGAAAAACAAAATTTATTGGTTACAGGTTGACATACAACAATGGGTTCGGGTGAACATTTTTTTAATCATTGTGTATCTTTTTTGACGTGAGACCACAACTGGACGACATATTGTAAGACAGGTCTAAGTAAGTTCCTTATTTTTAAATTGTCTTCTACAGATCTACAGAAGCTAAGGCTAACAAAGACCCTAAGATCCACTCTAAGGTTAGCCCGAGAGAAAGAAGAAAGTAAGGGGTTAAAAGAAGAGAATATGGGGTTAAGTAAATAGCAAAACCTATCACTCTTGGGTTAAAATTCATTCAGAAAAAAAGAAAGACACCATCATCACCCACCACCACTGCCGACAAGTCGGAAAAATAGTCGAAGAGAATATTTCCAGCTGTTGCAGACCGGTGTTCCACTCCCTAGGGAGGTAGAGGATGCAGCCCACTCTGCCGGAAAGGGATGAAAGATGAAAAGAAGTAAAATAAGAACGCATTACAAACCATGCAACACATTCTTAACTCAAGAACAACACATTCTTAACTCAAAGCAACACATATCCCAGCAGTCGCAGACCGGTCCTCCACTCCACAGGGAGGTAGAGGATGCAACCCACTCTGCCGGAAAGGGGTGGAAGATGAAAGAAGTAAAATAAGAACGCATTACAACTATGCAACACATTCTTAACTCAAACACTATCATACCATGCAAACTACAGACATGCAATGAAGAGAGTTACAGACATGCAAATAAAGAGAAAAAAAAGCAGAAAGAATAACAAAAAGTGAGTTAGTTTACGGTACGAGCTACATCTAAGTTCGTGTTGGTCTATTTTTTTTTTTGCTGGCATATCACATGCTAGCATGTCACATTGTCACAAGCTGGCATTAGTCGTCAACAGACTTATTCCCGATTACCACCCCCAGAGCTCCTGTTACTAATTGTTTTATTATTATATTAAACAACGTTAATATTTTTGAAATGCCTATCTAAACGATTCTTAAACACATTAACGCTGGTAGAGTTAACGACTGACGCGGGAAGATTATTCCATTTATCAATTACTTTAAACATAAAGAAGTTTTTAGCGATATTAGTAATGAAACGTCTGCCACGCAACTTAAACCCGTTATTACGAGCATTGCTATTATCGAAAGTGAACAGTTTATCAAAATTTACGTTATCGATTTTATTAACGATTTTGGAAACTTCAATAAGCTCCCCGCTTAATCTCATAGTTTCGAATGAATGCAAGTCTAACTCTTTAATCCTATCTTCATAAGGCTTGTTGCGCAATGACGGAATTAGTTTCGGGGCGCGACGCTGAACCCTTTCTAACCTATCAATATCCTCAAGCAAATACGGGCACCAAAACTGAACGGCATATTCTAAATGAGGCCTGACTAGGGATTTGTAAAGGGGCAATATAAGCACACCGGACAAAAAATTAGTCACCCCTAATAGCACCGATAGTAGGAAGTTCAAGGTCACACAGAGGGCGCTGATGTAGCATTGGTAAGTGACAAGTAGCGGTGACGTAGCACACAGGATCAGATCTGTTTCGTGAGGTGGTGAAGAACAAAGTGTGTGTTGGATATAGTCTGCAAAATGGGTCGTGAGGCAGACGTTACTCAGTGGCAAAAAGGAGCCATCGTGTTTGGCAGAGCCCACGGACACAAAATGTCTGAAGTAGCCCAATTTGTTGGTGTGTCAACGCGTACTGTCCAGCGAGTTTACAAAGAGTGGTGTAGTTCGCAATCAACTGACAATCGACGGCGTAACTGTGGCCGGAAAACAATTCTCGACAATAGGGGCCGCCGCCATGTTTCTCGTCTAGTAACTGCAAATCGTTTTCAAACCAGAGAACAATTGCTCCAAGAAACCAATGAGGTTCTCCAGCGACCAATTTCCGAACGGACATTGCGACGAGAACTGCATGCGATGGACATCTGGAGCAGGGTACCACGGAAGAGGCCGCTGTTAACAGCAAGTCACAAATTGGCACGTTATAAATGGGCTCAGAGGCACAAAAACTGGACTGCGGCAGATTGGAAACGTGTAATTTGGTCCGATGAGTCCCGTTTTTGTTTGTTCTCCAATGATGGGAGGCGACGAGTACATCGCAGGTCCAATGAAGCCTTTAATCCTGAATGCGTCGAAGGTGTTGTTCAGGCTGGAAACAGAAAGTGAAGCGCAGGAATAGACACCCACGGACTCTGGCGGAACTTCGGGACCAACTGATGAACGAGTGGCAGCAAATCGATGTTCAGTACATGCACAACCTCGTAGAGTCTCTGCCTCGCCGGATTCGTGCGGTTATCAAGGCCAGAGGCGCCGTCACACGTTATTAGGTACATTCTGAGAGGGGTGACTAATTTTTTGTCCGGTGTGCTTAATATTCTTCGATTTAAATTCGAAATTACGCACTATGAAGCCTAACATCCTATTAGCTTTTGCGCAAGACTCCAGGCACTGGTTCCTAACTTTTAAATCCTTAGATACGCGTACGCCTAAATCTACTTCCTCGTCAACGCTCGCTAACTCTCTATCATCCATCGTGTACGTGTAATTATTGTTACGAGAACCTATATACAAAACTTTACATTTGTCTACGTTAAATTGCATCTGCCACTTATCCGTCCACTCCATAATCCTATTTACATCGTCTTAGAGCCTATTTCTATCGTCCTCGTTAACAACCTTACCGCCTATTTTAGTATTGTCCGTGAATTTTGACACATTACTAGTTAATCCTACATCTATGTCGTTAATGTAAATTACGAATAGCAATGGGCCTAACACTGAACCCTGTGGGACACCGCTACCTACATCCAACCACCCCGATTCACTACTATTAACAACGACCCTCTGTCTCCTAGCACGAAGCCATTCCTCCAACCAGTTAGCTACTTGACCGCGTATACCGTGCGCTTTAACCTTCGCAATTAATCTTCTATGCGGAACTGTATCAAACGCTTTTTTAAAATCTAAATAAATAACGTCAGCCGCTCTATGCCTATCGTAATCGCGCACTATTTCGTTATAAAAATTCTAACAAATTAGTTAAACAAGATCTATGGCGTCGAAACCCATGCTGACTATTATTAATCAAATCGCGACTTTCTAAGTGATCAATGATACGATTCCTAACTACGGATTCCAAAAGTTTACCGACAATTGACCTTAAGCTAATGGGCCTATAATTGCTAGCTACTGTGCGGTCGCCTTTTTTAAAAATGGGCGTGTCGTTAGCTAATTTGAAGTCTTCAGGAATAATCCTCGTTTCCAGTGACTGATTAAAAATCTTCGTTAAGGGGCTTACGATAACGTCTTTCAGATCTTTCAGATGTCTAGGATAAAACGCGTCAGGGCCTGGAGCCTTGCTAACTTTTAGCCTATCGATATAATGCGCAATCTCACCCTCGTAAACAGTTATTTCATCCAAAATAGTCTCGCTGCTAAATGGAACAATATCGTCCACATCGGGGATATTATTGACGTCTTCTACGGTAAAAACTGTCGCAAAAAAGTTATTAAAAATACCCGCCATTGCCTGAGCGTCGGAAGCCAAATCGCCGTTAACGTCCACTAGAGGGCCTATATTATCTTTTATCGGCTTACGATTATTGACGTATTCAAAAACTTTTCTGGATTATGTTTATTATCCGCAACTATAAGTATCTCTAAATTACGCTTAGCATTCCTAACTGATCTTTTAACTGACGTCGAAGTTCAATATATCTATTAACGTTAGCTACCGTACCATTGCGCTTATTAAGTCTATACGCTCTGTTACGCTCCTTTATGAACTCGCCTATTTCCCTAGTCCACCACTTGGGCCTGGCATGATTTCTAGCGCGCTTGGGCCTGCGAGGAATAAACTCCCTTTCGATATTCAAGAAACTATCTTTAAAGCCTCCCAATGCAAATTTGCGTCATTACCCATAAATAAGTTATCTCAGTCCACTACTCTCATCATATTCGCAAAACTATCAAAATTGGCCCTACGAAAATCAGGGACTTCTATTACGTTACTATCCTTAGTGTTTGCTATCAATAGCTTAACCCTCATAATTTGATGATCACTACCTCCTAAACTCTCGCCTACTTCTAAACCTTCGACTATATTTTCGCCGTTCGTCATCACCACGTAAAATATTGTCACCGCGCGTTGGTTCGGTAACCATCTGTCGTAAAAAATTATCTTCCATGAACTCAATTAATCTCAAACCCTCATCATTACCAATAAAAGTCTCGTAATTAACGTTAGAGCAGTTAAAGTCTCCGACAACTATACTATCCCGATTATTAATAAAGTTACCAAGAAGTGTATAAAATCTAATATCAGTATCGAAGGGTTGAACGGGAAGTCTATAAACAACAACAAAATTGAAACTAAGACTACGCGCCCTAACTTCAACGCATTAATTGCTGCCGGAAAATCTATCTTAACCTCGATAGCCCTAAGGGAATTACGAATGTACAGCAAAACGCCGCCACCAATCTTATGTAACCTATCATTAGTAAAGAGTTTAAAACCCGGTATATCAAGTTCCTCCAACAAGTCCCGAGTCACGGTATTTAACCACGTTTCAGTGATAGTAACAATATCGTAGTTGCCGGAATAAATTATCGCCTTAAATTCATTTAATTTATTTCTAATACTACGCGCGTTACAATAAAAGACGTTTAAGTTATTTTTTTACTACGGGTCGGCATTTTAAACTTTTTCACGTCGGGCCCGCGTTTCCCAGACCCACAACGTTTAAAGAAGGCTTCGACCTATACAGCTTTCGAACGTTTTCGTCTATTAACCTACCTAGCCTAGCATTACCTATTTCATTAAAATGCACCCCCATCTTTTATAAAAAGGCTAGGATCACTGAATTCTGACCACAGCTTTATGAAGGGTACATTTTCCTCAGCACAAATCTCTTCTAATTTATTATTAAAAAATATTGTTTTTGACGTAATCCTAAGGCCCAACCCATGCCTAGGGGTAATACCTAGAACTAAAGACCTATCTGACCTCGCCTTCAGGGACCTAATTAACCCCCTATATCTCTCCAAACGGTCAGGCACTCTCGTATCAGGCATATACGAGTCGTTGCCTCTTACCATCGTCACCAACATCGAGTGACGGGAGGCAACATCAATCCTATCCACTTCGTCTCTAATTCTGTCAACCCTGGCCCCTGGTAGACAGACCCTCCTCCTCTTGGTTGGATTCCGTTCAACGAACTCTTTATCCATATGGCGCACTAAGTATATTCTTCTCGTATATTTTAGATCTTATGAGATTTTTCGACAGTTATACACTTAAACATTCAACACCTATACACTTATGCATTTTAAAATCGTTACTAACATAAACTGATGAGTCTTTTTCTAAGTCTGTAGAAGTTAAATTCTGACCTTACGTAGAATAAGCTGGGCAAGGATTTCTAGCCCCTACATTTATGACCTTCTACTTCTCAATATATCTGCCAAATGGTGGACCGATCAGTCAGCCTGTTGAAATCATAGTCTAATATAATTAACAAATTTCCTCATTTCATTCATGTACCGTCATACTAAAATGAATACAGGAGGAGATTTTAGGCACCACTTATAGACATCTGTGGAGCCGGGAGGAGGGTACATTAGGAAGAAGGCAGGGACTGCTGGAACTCCCGTTTCTCTTGTCTTGTCACTGTCGTCTTTGGCTGATCTTTTTCCGTGTCTCATCTACCCTGTGAGCAATCCAGCATACTCTCAAACACACACTTCTCCCTCTATTCTTCACTATACACAAACAGTCAGAGCTGTGCCTAGCGGCGCTAGTTAATTATTAGCGCATCCATTAGCGGCGCTATTTTTCAAAATAGTTAGCGGAACAGATAGCGCCGCTACATTTTTAGGCAATGTTAGGCGCTAACCGCTCAGCGCTAATATAAATGAAAATTAATAGAGTCTTAGAATGGTATTCTCCATATTACGTTGTTTTTTGTGCATCATGCTGAACGCAGAATGTATAATAATAAACAGTTTCCTGAACTGAGTATGTAAAGGAGGACAATGTCTTTCCAATAAATAAGTTTAATTATAAATATCAAATTACGCAATTTTCTTTGAATACCCAGTAATCATTTTAAAGATATAACTTTGTTCCCATTTGACACTATAAAAGATAATAACAAATAGCGAACACATATAAATATATACAAATGCATTACTATTATTAAAACATAGTACTTAGCTATACATTTCATAAAAATTAGCGCTAAAATTAGCGTTAGCGTTAACGCCGCTATATTTATCAGTTAGAGCGCACAGCTCTGCAAACAGCACATGCATTTTACATATTACACAATCTTTTCAAAATTTATATATATATATTTATATATATATATATATATATATATATATATATATATATATATACACCTCGTTAACCTCGTTTAGATTTCGTGTGTTGGTCTCTCTTCACACGAAGGTCAAGCTGGTGGCCCCGCCTCTAGGCCTGGCTTGGTGGAGGAGCGAGTTGCTCTCTTGCGCTCTCCACCGCACATAACCAGATACACCCGGCTCATCTGGTACCGTCCTGAGCCAGGCATCTAGTCTTCTCTTGAAGACTTCAACTTTGACCCCTGTAACGTTTCTGAGATCCTTTGGAAGCTGGTTAAAAAATCTTGGCCCCCTGACAACCAAGCTATTTTCCTTCAGTGTTGAGGACGTACTTTGTCGGGCCTTTAATTTGGGAACACTACACATTCTGCCTTTCCTATTTTCCAGCGCTGTTTGGATAGTAATTGAGTTTAGTTTGAGGTTTGGTACCAGTTTTTCAATCATTTTCCACTTGTAAATTATGGTGTACCTCTCTCTTTTTCTTTCCAGGGTGTACAGATTTAGTTTACGTAGTCTTTCCCAGTAGTTGAGTTCTTTGCAGCTATCAGTCTTGGCTGTGAAATGTCTGCGTTTCTTCTAGTTTATTAATTTCTTCCTTTTTATATGGGGACGTCAAAACTGAGCAGTATTCAAGTTTTGGTATGATCAGTGTTCTCAGCAGGGGAATCATTACTGTCTTGTCCCTCCTTTTGAACGTTCTTAGTACCTGTCCCGCGACTCATTTTGCTTTGTTTATTGCTATCTGATTTGGTGTCTCAAATTTGGCATCATCAGTCATTACTACCTCTAAGTCGGCCGCTTCCGTGCTTCTCTGAATTTCCTGTCTATCTGGAGCATATGTAGTCTGTTTAAGTTCTTGATTTCCACCATATCTCAAGAGCTGAAATTTCTTAGTGTTAAAAATCATATTGTTGTCATTAGTATGGGGTCAAAAAGGTAGAGTGCAGAAATGTTACGTAATGTTGCAAGAGTGCCAACCCCCCACCCCCTTTGTTGCAAGAGTGCCAAACCCCCCATCCCCCCTTCGTTGCAAGAGTGCCAGCCCCGACCCCCTTTGTTGGAAAAAAAAAAGAAAAAGAGAGTACAGGCCTTTGTTGCTAACCCAGAATGGGGTTGCAAGAGGCATGCAACTTGGAGGCGGAGTTCTCCCCCAAGCTATTCCCCCCAAAGGGCCAGAAAGAGAGAGAGACTAGCCTTTGTTGCCAACCCCAAAACGGGATTGCAAGGGGCATGCTACTTGGAGGCGGAGTTCTCCCCCAAGCTGGACCCCCCAAAGGGGTATACCCAACCTAAGAGGCCTCTATGGGG
Source organism: Bathynomus jamesi (assembly GCA_023014485.1). Taxonomy (NCBI): domain Eukaryota; kingdom Metazoa; phylum Arthropoda; class Malacostraca; order Isopoda; family Cirolanidae; genus Bathynomus; species Bathynomus jamesi. The sequence continues at coordinate 1,956,951 of JAJOZX010000040.1, read as the reverse complement.
GGGAAGGGGTTTCCTCACCACCCAAAGGGCCATTAAAAAGAAAGGACCAGAGATCCTTGCTCGGGCGGCTGCCCGAGCTCTTATGAGAGTCTTCTGCCATACACCGCCTTTTATAGAGTCCCAAACAGCCAGTTGGCTGAGTTGCCAGATAACGCCATGTATTTAATTCATCAGCCAATAGAAGGCTGAGGTGCTAGATAGCGCAATGTATTTAATTCATCAGCCAATAGAAGGCTGAACTACCAGTTTGCGTTTCACACCACACTAAACCTACAGTTTAACATGGAATCAGAAATACATCTCGGCAGGGAATGATTGCCATCTCTTTCATATCAACCCACCGAATTACTCATTTTAACAAAGATTAAGGTTTTCACACCACACTAGACCTACAGTTTAATGTGGAATCAGAAATACATCTCGGCAGGGAATGATTGCCATCTCTTTCATATCAACCCACCGAATTACTCATTTTAACAAAGATTAAGGTTTTCACACCACACGACCTACAGTTTAATGTGGAATCAGAAATACATCTCGGCAGGGAATGATTGCCATCTCTTTCACATCAACCCACCGAATTGTTCATTTTAACAAAGATTAAGGTTTTCACACCACACTAGACCTACAGCTTAATGTGGATTCAGAAATACATCTCGGCAGGGAATGATTGCCATCTCTTTCACATCAACCCACCGAATTGCTCATTTTAACAAAGATTAAGGTTTTCACACCACACTAGACCTACAGTTTAACATGGAATTAGAAATACACCTCAGCAGGGAATGATTGCCATCTCTTTCACATCAACCCACCGAATTGCTAATTTTAACAAAGATTAAGGTTTTCACACCACACTAGACCTACAGTTTAACATGGAATCAGAAATACATCTCGGCAGGGAATGATTTAAATTTGTTTTCGAGATTCCGGTATACCCGTTTGATCGAGTATTTCCTACAAAGGGTATGATGCCCCACCCAGGTCTGTTGGCTATCTGCCAATCACCGCGCGGTAAACGCGAATGTTCACGTTTTGAAAATGCAAAAGCATAAACAACGCCCTACCCTTCGTGACTCCTCCCATTCACTGCTCATGAAAAGGGAGCGCTGCTCCCGGGTTGGTTGAGGATGTTTGACCAAGTCCTAAACTCCGCCCGAATTCTCGCAACGACCCAATAGGAAACTATGGACCCCGCTTGTAGGCGGTAACATATACCCTTATAAATGAGGCACTTCAACGCATAGATCCAGTTTCTCCAGCTATCGTTTCCCACAACAATGGCGAATCTCTATAACTCTCCCGAGTTGTTTTTTGAAGGAGATCACGGCAGTTATGCGGCAGTGTATCTTTTCAGTGTCACAGATAACGGTGAACTTTTTTCGTCTCAGAGCATCGCCGAAGCGTGCGATACTGTCAACGAACCAATCAACGAAGCCTTTACTGAAATGTGAGTAATGTTTCTCGTTTTCCCCCTAACCTAGCATAGCCTAACTTAGTCTTACCTAACCTAGCTTTATTTTAATTTATAAAAAAACATAATAATGCGGAGTGAACTGCTGTCTGCCCAGAGGTTCGGACTCTATTCATATATATATATATATATATATATATGGTATGTTTTATTTGTGCTTCTCTCAGCAGTTTTAAACTTTATAGAATTTAAAACTAACTTTGTTCATTGTGTGTGTTTCTCATCTCGTTATATCTGTACCGATGCATATACTCTATCATAAGCTAACCTGTCCCAACATATCCTAGCATAGCCTAACCGGGTGTAAATTAACCTAATGAGCCATATATATACATATACGGTTGCCATCACTTTTAATTGCCTCAATTTCACGACATTTATTTTAATTACAGGTCCGCCACGGAGCTAGACCGTGTTATAAACACTTTCGACGAAAGGAGAGCGAGTGCTTCGGCGAGCAACCCACCCAGCGGTCTCGAATTTGCAGACGAACTAATGTGAGCGTTATCTTATAAAGAAGCCATAATTGCAAAACATTTTCAGTTGAATAATTGAATAACCTTTATTATATATAAAAATAATTTGTTGGATTCTAAATATCGCTGCAATCTACTTGTTTCACTACTTTTCAGCACTATTTCCGTATATATATATATATATATATATGGTATGGTAGATTTTTAGAAACGAATGCAGTTTTAAGAAGTGCGCTCGTTTTTAAAAATAATTTTCTCTTTATTTTACAGGAACGAAACGGAGTTAGAAGAGATTATAAATACTTTTGGAGAAAGGGTGGCGGACGAAGTGGTATCCACACCACGCTGCGAATCAGATGTCATGGTGTTGTCGCACAACTCATCCGATTGCGCTATCACTGCAGAGATTATGTAAGTATTTTTAGGATAAATAACAAAACACAATATTATTTTCATTTATTAAACATGTACAAAAAGGGGCAGCGCCCAATTCTTTATTGTTACAAATGTATATACAGATTTACACAATATAGGGCTTACAGGGGGTTGCAACATGTGGGAATTTTTTTTTATCTGTCTACATACATATTTATCGTTCATATTTGTGTCACACAAATCGAATAAATTTAAAAAATTCATAAATCCCTTCCCGCGAGACATATGCAAGAGAAACAAGATACAATATAGCCCACATGTTTCACTGTAAAGGCTTTGAAGTTGATATGGGGCCCAAATTACCTCAGGCACACGTAATTGCGCGATAAAATTTACGATTTTCGAGTCGTGCCATGGCGAGAGACCGAGTGAATCGAAGTAGTATAGTCTTTCCTTAGTTTTAAAATAAATAGCAAACCAGTGAATTCCCGCGCCACCCACAATGTCGGTGTTAACGATGGCACCGTGCCAGCTTCTCGTGCTAGGTGGCATCAATATTTCGTTCTTTGCAAAAACCCATAAATTTGGAACGCGCGAAACAGTCACTTTTCACCACTCTCTTGAGGGTATTTGCGTCCATTTTAAAAATCTGTGCTTATATTCGGAAACGATCCATCTCTATTAGGGCCTGTGTTTCTAGATACATTAGTACACTAATAGGCGCGTCTGTAGGCTTGGCGAAATCCAAACGTACTGCCACCGTACCGGTCTGCTGGGCGTTTAAATGGGTGTTTACCCCCGCGGTCAAGTCAGGCGTAAGGTCAAATGAATAAATGTTAAACTGTTCCACAAATTCTTTCTGTGTTAGGCCGATTCCGAGTTCGTCACACACCCCTGTGTTATGGGCTAAACTGCTGTATGCTCTCGCGCAGAGCGGGAACACAGCATCTGTCGAATAGTCCATATTCATTGTCCCACCCAATGCGACGCCATTGATATATAAAGTAACATTTTTAAGTCCAAAATTTTCAAACTTCAAGGCACTCTTTTTATAATCCCCATTCGTCGAAGCGTGGTCTTGCATCCCAATTAAAATCCTTTTAGGCAGTACTCCAAGAGCGATGTTTTCTATCTGTTTCGATGCCAATCCTGTGGGGATCGTGTACAGTTTGATCTGTACCCTGTTAATTGGGTATTTCACTGTGGTGTGTAACAGTTCTTTCTCAATTTCTATATGTTTCGCGGAACTTAGCTTCATTCGGCGTATACGCAAATATGCCTCCATGATATGGATCACAACAGGTTTCGCGCTTTCTTCTTGGTCAGCGCCCAGATTTATACAGATCTCAGGGCTCGTGCGGGTAAGTTTCAATTTCATATCAACGCCGTTCATAAGTAACTTCTCCTGGAATGTAAAATCCGTGTGCAAGCGTCCACAACATTCATATATCTTTTTTTTAGAATTTTAAAATTTATCCTTTATTCCATCTTCATCTTTAGTGTGGTAATACCCCTCGGCAGATAAAAAGGTATCCTTCGCTTCTTTTGAAAAGTTGAGGACATTTTCCAGATACGATCGTAGGTGGTAATACCCCGTGCCTGCTGAAATGTTAGTCTGATTTAAATATACGTCACACTGGCTGAATATGGTGTGCAGAAAATTTGTTTCGGGGTATGCAGCATAATTATCATCGCAATCCGTTCCATCAGAATGAGCTATACGTAGTTTAGTGTACATGTCCATACAGCTCGGATCAAAAAAGTATTGGCCTGAGCTGGGTATCACGAATTCTATAGGGGCACTGGGTGAACTAATCGTGTTTAAAGGGTTAATTGTAATAAAGTCACTGTGCTCAATAGATACCTGGGTTGGAGGCATATCAAAGAGTGACAGCTCCGATTTACAGCACTGTGAACTGCAAGGATGAATGAAACGTGCCATGGTGAGTTAGAAACAGTGCCACCTCCCGCGACGACTGTTAAACAATCTATGATTCGTGAGACTAGCTTCCTCAGTTTATATCAGTTACAAAAATGATCAACCATAGGTTTCATATGCTTAGAACACTTCCTTTTTGCAGCCCTTTTACGTTTAACACCACGTGATTCCTTCTTCATAACAGCTCTCTTCTTTACACCACGTGATGGTACTCCCTTCTTCTTCCTAGCAGCCCTCTTCTTTACATCATATGTTGGCAACCCCTTCTTCTTCTTTCCTCCGCCACGCATTTTCCTCTTCGCATCTTTGATGATTTCATCCCGCGTATGCCTTAAATGTTTTTTTAGAGCTTCTTTAGGCTTAGTACCTGCGAGCATTTCTTCTGCCGCGTTAAACCCTGTTTGTAAAGCCTTCCTACCAAGGTACCTGGCCCCCCTCTTCAATAGTGGTACAGCTGTGCGCAGTATGGATGAAAAAATGGCCCCAAGGCCGCTGCCGCGCTGATATCTCACACCCCAGTACACAGCGAATGGTTTTCTGACCATTATAACTCAGTGCGGCGAAAGTGCAGCTTCACTGTCAAGCTCCCGTCGCCGAATTGGGAATTTTTACCCCCCACCGTTCTTATATATATTGAGATATTAGTTATTAGATTAGTTGAGACAATTACATAATGGGGTCTGTCATATGTAATACTCAAACTCCGTCCTCTATGGTTGGGCATGTGCGCTACGCGCAACAGTCGTGCCTGGGTGTCCCCAACAAATTGGTGTTCTACTATATTGCTATAAATATAGCACATTTCTGGCGGGTCAGGGCCTTCAGCCATTTTCTCCATCTTCAGCTGATACATTAAGCGGGACAAGTTATCCGGTACCACGTGATAGGTGTCTCTTTGGAAGGCTGTTCGATAACGCCCTTCGGTTATAATTTTGAATACTTTTCCATCTTTAAGATTTCTATTAGCCTTTGATTTTAGCATTAGAGTATGTGCAGCGCCTCCTCTGTTTACGATTTCTTATATTAAATCATTCGTAAGGTTCGAGTTTTTTAAACATATATTTAAGTCTCTCACAACATCTTCAACCGAACCATAGCGACCCGGGCCTAGTGTCACACTTGTACTGAAAAACTGTGCGACCTTAGTCCGGGCGATGCGTATAGTTTCGTCCCGAGTTACCCCGCCGGCTTTGGCGCACTCGTCACAGTTTCTAAGAATTATAAAAACGGCGTCTTTATAATTAATATTTAAAAAGACGGTGTCCAGCTGAATTTCACATACCCCCACCTCATACGAATCACGACCCAAATCAATGGGCCCATGGAGTTCTGTTACAAAGTTGGCTAATGTGTTGTTAGGGTGCATAGACAGGGATGAGGAGGACGGGAGTGTGACGTAGAAATGGTTGGGGGCCATGCTGCATACTAATTAAGCTTCATGACTGCATCGGCTTTTATATAGGTATTGAAGCTTTCTGGATACCCTAACCACTTCACCAGGTACATCTTATTCTTTCCTGCGCCTTTGCTCCCTAAAATTTTCTCAATTTTAAACACGTTTTTTCCTAAATTAAATGCCACTTTCTGAAGTTCCTCGCGGTAAAAAAAAACCGAGATTTCTTTCCCGTTCAAATCTTCAACGTAATACATCATTATCTCGCCTTTAGGCCTCATAGCTCTAACTTTAAAAATCTCGCGTGTCCATCCTTGCTCAAAACCCTTCGCGAATTTATTTCCCGAACGTGACAACCTTACATAATCATTGATTTTGAAACGCACAGATTGTGGTGGTAGTGGTGGTGGCGGTCCATCACTTCTCGGTCGCCTGCCTCTTTCTAAAACATCGTTAGGCGTTGTACCGATTGTACGGTGGTGTGAGCGGTTGTAGGATGAAGCCAATGATTCGAGAACGTTTATATATCTTAGCGTGCTTTTATGGGTAAAATAACGGTGCATGCGTTCCTTTATGGTACGCTGAACTCTTTCAGCTAAAGATGCTTTATGTATAGAGTTGGAAGTGTAATAGCTGATATTAAACTCTGACAACATGTTCTGAAAAGCACGACCTATAAATTCTTTCCCCATGTCCGTACAAAAATAGCCTGGAATCCTGTTTTCTTTCAACATCAGTGTTTTGGTTGCTTTAGCGACTGTTTCAGGCGATTTATTTTTCAGAGGTACTAACCACAGGTATCTAGAGAATACATCTATTATGAATAGGATGTAGCGGTAACCATCGTTGTACACCGAATATCTTTGCATGTCTGTTAAATCTGCCTGCCAAATAGAATCAATCGACGAGGCTGTTGTCTTGGCTGTTTTAAACCTTTTTCTCACCGGTTTATGAAGTGTGTAAGCATCCTGGGCACGCAAAAATCTCTCAAAATCCTTTTTCCTTACGCCATAAGTACCTCTGTCCAGTCTAGTAACGCCACCATAGGATGCTGGGCTAGAAATGTCATAATAGTGCTTACTTAATACGTTAGCCATTTGCGTATTTTAGAGGCACGTGGATAAGGTTGGCCTTCTACTCTCTTCTTTCTTCTCTTCAGAGACACTGCAGCTGTTGTGGGTGAAGGTGTACTCAGTTGTGACACGCGCGATGCATGATCCAAGTCTTTTAACCTATTCTGATTACCTATCAATGTTTTGGGGACATTTATTTGCTGTAGTCTTGCTTTAATATGTCTCCATCCTGTTGGTGAAGGCCTGTCCCACTTTCTCACCAGATCGTGAACAATATCAACGATATTGGACCCCTGTACCCTTGTTCCATCAACAATGACCTCGCCTGTGTCGCCCCACTGTATGATAGGGTCCTCACTCAATAGGTTATAAAGACTTAAACCTTTATTCTTCAATGTATGGGGGAGGCTGTTTTTTAGCACATGTTCGATGTGCTGTGTTCCGCTACTCTTTGGTTGCTCAGGCCCTGTACCACTATGCTCAGCGCTACTCAAGCTAGCTGTGCCTCACGGGGAGCTCTGTAGGCTGTTTATAATCTTCGTACTCGTGAAGAAATTTCTGCAAAGCCTCTTGATACAAAACCCTTTTCTCATCAGGCGCCTTTTCACTGTTTAATAGGAGTAGTAGCTCACTCTTCATTCTTTTAAGCCTACTTTTACGGGGCTCTAGAGCAGCGTCTGGGTTCCTTTGTAATGAAGCATACACCTCGTGCGGGATCACAACCACCTCCTTCATTATATTAAGCTAGTCAGTAAAGGACCCAAAATTGAAAATAAGATGGGGAGGAATGACCCACCTCTTTGTACAATAATACGCTTTTTCTTACCCACAGTCTGACTTTTATGGGCGAGCGTGCGTATTATGTTCTTGTAACGACGTAAGCGAGCCTTCTGACAGGATTTCATTGGAACATTACATTTTATAACATTGAGGCAGATTTCACAGATACATTTTAAAAAGTCAGAGTCGATATTTTTAACAAGCACATGCTGCAACGCCCGAGGCAGTCGTTGATAGATTTTATTAATTCATGGTATTTCTTTATCCTATTCGTCATTCTGGAATGTACACGGTTTCAGGTTCGTTCGGAAATATATTCGCTCTTAGAAGCACCCTAAACGTGTTTCGTGGGTGAAGGTCGCATAGCAAATATCCATAATGCTGCTTTGTGACCTCTTTATAAACCTCCAAAAACTCCTTACGCTGACTCGGGAACATTTGACTGGCTAATACTCCAATTTGTGACACATCTCTACGTTGCGCGAATAAGACTAGATATTGCGTATTTAACGATACATCGCGCATGTATCTATTTTTTAAAAATAGATTCTGATTGATGAAGAACACGCTTATGTTAAGGTGGTGGGAGAATACTGTAAATATCTCGGCAAACGTTTTATCCATCTCCAACATGAGGTCGTCAATTACGATGACTGTATGTTCATTTCCCTTTAGCGAATTAACGTCATAGACCCCCTTATGGAACAAAACATCGCTGGTACTCGTTGAACACTGATTGGTATGTCGAATAGCACCATATAACTTTATGCACAAATTTTGAGAACATTTCACCCTTTTCTTTAATAATTTTAAGCATAAACACCGTTTTACCACATCCTGTAGGTCCAGATATAATATATGTGGGTGGGCTCCTGAATCTGAATTTTTCTACAGCATCCATTTCTAACACGTCACACCCCTAAGTGACTCATTTACAGAATATCACAAATAACGAGTTCTGCTCCTTATATTTTGTTTTCTTCTTCCACAGAACCGTGAATGACGACGATGTACACCCCACCATCATCGACATCACGGGTGAAGCCATTGGCCGTGCATCTACAGGCCCCATACCCTCAACGGCGGCACGCTCAAAGCGACGACACGCTGAAGAGTCCTCCACGTCAGGTATAAAGCGCGCGAAATACGCTACCAACCCTACATCAGGTTCCTCGACCCCTTGTACTTCCTCCACAGCCCCCAACCGTTCTGTAGAGTCTGCTGTAATAGACCCCCAGCCCTCAACGTCTTACGGCGCAAACCCCACATCGTCCAATATAGGCACTCGTCCATCCTCCTCAGCGGTGACTTGCTCTGTTGAGGATGATATAACATTTGAGTTGGTGCGCTCCGCAACCCCGACCCCAGCCTTGACTAGAAATCAGTATATAGTCAGGGTTGACCCTAGATCCCTGTATAGCAATGGAATTGAGCGCGGGTTACGTCGCGTTGTAGAGCGCATTGTAGAGTTTGCCCTTCAGAACCGCGACGAGCGTGAAGTCAGGACGAGTCTGTCCTTCGGTTTCGGCTAAGATGATAACGATGTAGATGATTTTTGGGTGGTAGTGCCATTTAGGCGTTTGGCTGCTGAAGATATAGATTATATATTAGCACGTATAAAGCAAGCTGCCCAAAGTAGTATAGCATTCAATATGGACAACTTCACGGTAAATATTGACGTGTATTCCGTGTTGCGGGTCATAGTGCCACACCTTACACTCTTAACTTCAATTCTCAGGCTATTTATAGAAGGCACACAAACGTCGATCGTGGTTGCGGGTTTATAGCAGTAGTGTTGGCTCGCATGTTTTCTGTGCTAAATACACCGGCCCAAAAAATTTGGCTGCCCACGATCGTGGAGCGTGCCCGTAAACTAGCTGTAGACTGTGAACTTGAATTTGACTGTAATATGGGTCCTGAAGAGCTGAGAAGGGTTGAACAGGAAATGAACGCCCGTATAGTGGTATTTGGCATGGATGATAGTCGTAGGACTGTGTATGTTTTTAAAAGCAGTGTGAGAGATCGTACAAGACCCCTACTTATTTTAGGACTGTCAGGTACAACGTATCTCCCCATCCGTAAAATAAGGGGCCTTTACGCGAGTTATAATAAAAGTCGAAAATATGGGCGACATCATGATTTGTGTAAGGGGTGTCTCGAGTTTGCAGATGATATAGTGAAACATTGTAAAGATTGCCACATGGTATGTGAACAGTGTAAAAGCCCCAAATGTGAAAGCCGTGTAGTTGAAGCTGAGAAGAGGGACTGTAATGTGTGTAGACGCACATTTTTCAACAATAGTTGTTTTGATCTCCATAAATCAAATGGCACGTGCAGGAAAATGAGAATCTGTGAATGTGGCATGTTTCACACCTTGAATGGTAGCGGAAATTTGAAGCACAAGTGTGACGAAATTCACTGTTCTACATGCCATGAGAAATATAAGGCGGATGGCGTAAAACATGTATGTTATATGAAAGACGCAAAGCCTAAAAACAAACCTTGTATAACTGTATACTACGATATAGAAACATATACGAATGCCGAAACCAACGAGGTAGTTCCACATTTACTTGTGAGCCAGACTATCTGCAACGAGTGTATGGAGATCGAGTGTGACGAGTGCCCCAAATGTGGTAAACGGACAAACGTTTTTAAGGTGTCTGCAGGAGATTCCCCTGTGAAACTATTTGTGTCCTATATTGTCAAGTTAGCCGACAAGTTAAAAAAAATGACTGTATATTCTTACCCATAACGGGGCAAACTTTGACACACAGTTCCTTTATAAGGAGCTGCTCGAGCACGAATCATCCGAGATATTCACGGGTGATCCCTTGAAACGAGAAAACAAACTTATACAGATGCAAATAAGAGGTAATGTGCAATTTAAAGATACATTATTATTCACGCCTTGTAAATTAGCAAAGCTACCCAAGGTGAGGGGGGTAGCAGCTGAAGTATCAAAAGGCTACTTCCCTCACACTTTCCTCACTAGCGAGACTTTAAACTATGTAGGTCTACCTCCACCCAAACATTATTTTAACTATGATTGTATGAGTGTAGATGAGCGCGAAGACTTTGATCGATACTACGGTAGTTTTAATGAATGTAATCCTTATAATATAGCTGCTGAGTGTGAACGTTATTGCGTGAATGATGTGCGCGTGCTTAGAGTATGTTTCCAAGCCTTTAGAAGAATGTACATTGTCCGTTTTAAATGCGATCCGCTGCAAGTCGCAACCACCATCGCGTCACTATGCTTTACGGTATTCAAGAATAACTTCATGCCTAAGGCCACCTTAACCATTATTCACAGAAACAACCCCCGCAGTTACGGCCACAAGGCTATTTACTGGCTCACACACCTACAGCAGCAGACAGGTGTATACAGAAAGCACGCCCGCAACTCGGGTGAAGTACCCATTAAGATTAATGGTCGTGTTTTTTGGGTTGATGGACTAAATGAAAACCGTGCCACTCGTGAAAAGACTGTGTACTCTTTTAACGGTTGCTGGTGGCATGGATGCCCCCGTCCTGAGTGTGGAATCACCGGAGATATCCACGGTAGATCTCCTGCCGACTGTCGTGCGTGGACGCGCACCCGTGATCAACTTATAGGTGCCCGGTTCACACACAGAATCTTGTGGAAGCATGAATATGATGCACGGATGGAAACCGATGAGCAGTATCGTGAGGAGATAAGAGCCATCAAACGTTCAATGGTACTGGATCCTCTCAAATGCGGTGATAGCTTGTTCGGTGGACGCACAAATCCCTTCAAGCTATACTTTCCACCTACGGAGGGCGTGAAACTTCACTACTACGACTTCTGTTCTTTATACCCATACGTGATGAAGAACAACCCGTACCCCGGGCGCTCCTGAAAAAATAGGGGGCCTAACCTGCCCTCCATCAGTGAATTTTCAAGAAATTTGAATGATCGCTACTTTGGGCTCTCTTTCGTAGACGTGCTCGCCCCTCGCGAATTATGGATGCCGATCTTACCCGTCGTCATTGACCATAAGCTCATGTTTCCCCTGTGCGTGAAGTGTGCGGAAGAGAATAACGGTAATTGTAACCATACACCCCACCAGCGTAAGATCAGAGGCGTATATACAAGTCCTGAACTGTCCCTAGTCGTACGCCATGGGTATAGAATACTGAAGATACATGAGGTTTGGAGGTTTCAGAAGCTACCCAACCTTTTCACACCGTATATAAACGCATTTTTGAAGGATAAGGTTGAGGCATCAGGGTATCCGCGAGGAGTTGACACCGAAGATGAAAAGTCTGCCTATATTCAACGTTACCGCGACCATGAAGGTATACAACTTGATCGCCCCCAAATTGTAAAGAATCCTGGCAAGCGCTTTAGTGCAAAGTTGTGTCTAAACAGTCCATGGGGAAAATTTGCACAGAATACTGGCAAGGGAAACGTTCATTTGGCACAAAGTTATAGCGAAGTCTGGGGTTATACCAACGCACCCGATAAAGAAGTCATGGAAATCGTGAATGTAGGTAATACTTACATAATAAAGTACAACAACACTGAATTGGCCACAGATACCTCAAGGGTTACAAACATTCCTGTAGCCAGCTTCACAACAGCCTACGCCCGCATCAAACTTTGGGGTCTATTGCATTCTCTTGGACAGAGTCTTGTATGCCGATACAGATAGCGTGATATTCACAGTGATGGAGGGTGAATACATGCCTGCTATTGGTGAATTCCTCGGCGAGCTCACTGATGAGATCAAGGATGAGTATGGGGACAACGCATACGCCGACTCTTTTGTCTCAACAGGTCCTAAAACGTATGGGGTACGGGTAAGGATAGGGAATGAAACGAAATATATCGTGAAAGCAAAGGGTATCACGCTTAACCAAGCGAATCGACAGGTCGTTAACTTTGATTCGCTGAAGGATCTAGTGTGTTTGGACGATGATGAGGGCGAACGACCTCCCCAACTAATTTTAGGCACCCACAATTTTCGGGCGCAGAAACTGGGGTGTGTGAAGGAACTTAGGGGTACGAAAGTGTGCCGTAACACCTATAGGAAACGTTACCAGTTACCTGGTACCTATGACACCGTACCCTATGGTTACCATAATCTTTGATGGGTCCAATGCTAACTTATTCGTCACACGTATTTGTAACTTAATATGTATTGCGAACATTCTTTTATGTGCCTATTGTTAACTTATTTATTGCACGTGTTTCTAAATATATACATGCTGGTTATTTCGTTTATTAAATAAATCGTGCATCGACTTGTGTTTCACTTTGCGTGTGTGCGTGTGTACAGTAAAGTTATGCCCCGCCCACTGTAAGACTGGGGACGTGATTCGCCCCGTAGCCTGAGCAGACCTCTGTCCCCGCGTTCTCAGTTGACCTCTGTATACCCTTGAGCTCAGACGTGTATTCTCTCCCGCGTAGAAGAAAATGGCCACCTTTAATATCGCGTGTTCAACATTTATGAAGTGGTATTCAGTAAAGGGCGTAGATGTAGTGGATACTGAAAAACTCCCTATCCCAGCCTCCCTTGACTCTTTTAAGGAAGCATTGAATCGTGCGAAAGGTCAGGCTATTCAAATACTCTACGGATATTCTGGCGAGGGGGTTGTAGGATTTCGCAGTACAGACAATGTACTGAAGTATGTTGTAGAACTAAGCTTTATAAAGGCACACGTCCACCGCGTGGTAGAAGAACCGGCACGCTCACTGAAAATGTGAATCTCGCTATCATGGACAATCTTAAGTATTTTTACCACTACATTAATATATATCATGATGAGGTTTGTAGTGAGGTTGTAGCTAAAGGGTTATGTGAGTTTTTAACAGATTTTAGAGATGAGTATCGCCTGTTAAATAAAAAGCCTAAATATGAGCAATTGAGCACATGTTTCTCTCTAACAGCGCCCCGCAGTGTGAAGATTTTTAGGAGAGATAAAACATTATAAAATGTGCCTAGTTCATGAAATTTACCCTGAGGGATGCTGTCTGGTGCGTATTTGGGGGAGTGGTAGTGATAAAACGTTAAAACCGAAATTAGTTCTTGTACCGGAAAATTTCTCAAAACGCCTACCCAGTATAATGGGGTACAATAATTCGGTCAGCGCTGCACAGGTTTCATTAGATTATGGTACGAATCGCACCTCACGGATCATACGGGTTCGAACAAACCTATTCACGTATCATCAGGGTGAGTCAACTGCCCATCGACCCGTTCCTGCCTGCCTGCATGCCTCACGCGGCTCATAGTCTCCTCAGAGCTTGCACCGAGTGGATGTGCCATAGTCATCTCGATGAATACGATGGAACTCCCTTTGAGAAGCATTCTCAACGCCTCGTACGACGTCTCCGTGACGAAGTCGTTGCGTGTGTTCAGGCGGGAAACCGGCACCATTAACTGTGTGCTTGAAACGAACAGTAGATCTGCGAGCAAGCTCAATGTTATTTATTTAAATCTTGAGGAGATGCATAAAATCTTCGCGGTAGTTGAGAGGTGGGCTGAGGACCGCTATAAAATACCACCTGATGTAGGTATAATAAGAGATGTGATTAGTGAAGCCTCCTCATATACCGTTGTTTGTACATTGAGTGTAAATAACAATCAACCATGCGTTGATATACGATTGATGTGGAAGAACACGGCTGATAATGGCGTTCTTGTTTCTACACGGAACCGTTTCATCCTCGACAGAATGTTTGAGAATGTTGGATTCCGTAAGCTGAAACCTATATTAGACACACGCATCTCAGACATGATTTATTTTGATACAGTACTTGAGTACGCTTACACCGCTCTGCTCGACGGATTTGTTGAATGTAGGAATGTGCATGGAGAGAACGGGCTAGATCTGGATGCGTATTTAGAAGGTTTAGATTCTTCGAAATATCCTGAGCTTTGGTACAAAACGCTTGAGAGGTACGGTGCAGAGCTCGCCTACACGGTTCATCCCGAAGAGCTGTATCTCTATATAGTGGATAGCTGCCGTTGCGACTTGGAAGCTTATTTCAATTGTCGCTATGTCGAGTGAAGAAGAGTTCACGATTGAAAAGCTCGGTACGTTAAGAAAAATCCCCGATTGGAAAGGCATGATTAAAAACTTGTATTTATGGTAACGCCCGACGATGACGTTTTTGCGCGTGCTTTTGATAGCATTCTAGTGGCGCTTAAAGACGACTTACCTGCCGAGTGTAAAGTGGGTACAAAAATAGTATTGAATGATATGAAAGCCCTTTACATTGAATATAAACCGCCGTATCAGTTAAACGGCGAGTTGATGCTTGGGCGGTTTTACCACATCGTGCAGAGTAATGGCGATGTTGATGTAGCGTCAATCACCTTCGAATTTAGCGTTTTGCACCGTAGGCGGTAAAGACAATATATATTTTTACTGTAATGTGATTGTACGTTTTGTATATATTTTCCTGTACCAATATTTGATAATATAACTTTTGATAATATAACTATATATTTTTCTAAAATTTTTGTTAATACTATGTTTTGTACGGGTATATATATATAATTAATATAAATAGATTTTTCCTGTACTAACATTTGATATACCTATATATTTTTCTAATATTTGATTAATACTGTGCTTTGTATGATTACATATTTTCCATGTTTTGTCCGACTATATATAATTAATATAAATATATATTTTTCTAATATTTAGTTAATACTATGATTTGCATGATTATTATTCCCCGTCTATTATTTGATCATATATATATATATATATATATATATATATATATATATATATATATATACTATTGTATAACCAATAATTAATAAACAGAACGTTGTAATGGTGTTTTATTTATTCCTTGAACACGTTTATATCATTTTCTAAAACAGAGTAATTGAATAGATAAGTAACGAGGCTGACAGCTCAGCCAACTGTAACATAAGCTTATTTAAAATAAATAACGAATCAGGCAACTCAGCAGCCAACTAGGTGAATAATAATTATATATATGGCGTTGTCTGGCAACTCAGCAGCCGACTGATTCAATAATATATAGAAGAAATAAATATTTAATGCTATCTGGCAACTCTGCCAACTGGCGGCCTAAGCCAACTGGCTGCTTAGGGGCACTATAAGAGGTCGGTGTATGGTAGAAGACTCTCATAAGAGCTCGGCAGTCCACCGAGCAAAGACCCTCCTCTTCCTCTCTTGCTATCTCTTTCTGCTCCTTTCGGGGGTGAGGAAACCCCTTCCTCCCCAAAGAGGCGCCCTTAGGATAGGTATGCCCATTTGGGGGGGGTGAGAAAACCCCTTCCTCCCCAAAGAGGCGCCCTTAGGATAGGTATGCCCCTTTGGGGGTTCAGCTTGGAGGAGAACTCCGCCTCCAAGTTGCATACCCCTCTTTCTCTCTTCCTATCTCTTCCTTTCTGCCCCTTTGGGGGGAATAGCTTGGGGGAGAACTCCGCCTCCAAGTTGCATATCCCTCTTTCTCTCTTGCTATCTCTTCCTTTCTGCCCCTTTGGGGGGAATAGCTTTGGGGAGAACTCCGCCTCCAAGTTGCATGCCCCTCCTTTCTTTTTTTTTTTTTCCCAACAAAGGGGGGTGGGGTGGGGGCACTCTTGCAACAAAGGGGTGGGGTGGGGGGTTGGCACTCTTGCAACATTGCAACACTACGTAATTTTATGCAATTGCATTGCACTCTACCTTTTTTACACCATACTACTGTTGTCTTCCGACCATTTGTATATTTTGTTCGTGTCCCTCTGCAAGGCCTCCACTTCAAGCGTTTACTCCACTGTCTATGTCTGTTAGCATGATTATGAATAGGAGTGGGAGTAGTACTGTATATTGTGGTACTGAGCTGCATACTTCTGATTCTGATGTTGATACACCTTGAATTTTGACGACCTGTAGACATTTTCTGAGGAAGTTGTGGATCCATTTTCTCACTTTGCCTGTTATTCCCATATGTTTCATTTTGTGCGCTATTATATCATGATCGCATTTGTCGAAAGCTTTAGCAAAATCCTTGTATATGATATTATAGTTTTCATTGCCTTCAAGTGTATCTAGGATATTGTTATAGTGCTCTGTAAGTTGTGATAGGCATGACCTTCCTGATCAGAATCCGTGCTGATTTGGCGAGGTAGGACGTCAATGACACTGGTCTATAGTTCTTTGCTTGAAATCTATCCCCTCCTTTATATATAGGGACAATGTTCGTTCTTTTCAAGATGCTCGGTATTTCCCCAGTGTCTAGGGATCGTCTCCATATCCAGTATAAGGGTGTAGCTATTTCATTTTTGCAGTTTTTAATCAGTAGTGCGTTCCATTTGTCCGGACCTGCAGCTGAATGTGATTTCATTTGTCCTATAGCTCTTGCTACATCTTCTGAGGTAAAATCAAAGTCTGTTATACATTCTCCTTGCAATTTCTCTTCGAAGAATGCATCTATGTCAGGTATCGCTTTATCACTTTTTGGAGCACTGAAGACCGATTCATACTGGGCTCTCAATGTTTCAGATATTTCTTTTAGATTGTCTGTTAGTTCATTATTTCCTTTCCTTAAGAGCCCGAAGGTAGCGCGCGTTTTTGTTTTCCTTTTCGCATAGTTATAGAAGTATTTTGGATTTTCCTTTATCTGGCTGTCATTGGAAAGGAAAAAATTAATAATTTAAATGTATGCTGATGACCTTGTTCTTCTGTTACCCTCTTCCCATGCGCTGAGAGTACTATTCAAGGCCGTACGCAAGGGGGGGGGGGGGTTGGGGTTCAAACCCCCCCTATTGAGAATAAATTTACATTAGACCTTACATTACATAGAATTTGCATTGCACACACACACATACACACACACACACACATACAGTGCTTAATTTGTGACGGAACGTTCCGGAACGCCGTTCCGGTACTTTTATTTTAAAACCTAATTAAAAAGAAAGGTTTTTATTTTAATAAAAAGGTCAGCAACGTAATTTCTAATTTAAAATCCAACGAAATACAGACAGTAGAAAGCGAAAACTAGTCGATCAAGCAGAAAGAAGTTTGGAGTGTGTGTGGAAATTAATGTGATTATTCTATCAACTTCCTATATATAGCAATAGCATGTAAGTAAAGCAATTTTATTTTGTTTCAAATACATATAATATTTTGTTTCACTTAGATGAAATAACATTTCACTTAGATGTTGCAATCACAGTCTAACTTTTTCTTTAAAATAATACTGTATTCGAAGAACTTTCATTTGCATGTTGCGCAGTTTTCGCAGAAAAAGCGCTTAAAATGCGTTGGTTTCCGGGGCGCCGCCCCGGACCCCGCCCGCTGGGGGAGCTTACAGCGCTCCCCCAGACCCCCTAACTGTGAGGGCTTCACCTGCGTTCCACTTCTTTTTCATTTACAAATTAAGCACGTGTGTGTATATATATATATTATATATATATATATATAATGGGATGAATTTCACAATTAAACAGGTGAAATGAATGAATGCTGCATATATATATTATATATATATATATATATATTATGATAAATCTATTTTTAAGACTTCCTGAAATTTCCAGATTTACGTTTTATTTTACAATAATAACATGGTCAACAACAATTTTGTCACAAGGGTTTTGATGGGTGTTCTAAGTGTACTTTTTCATGCTGAATCTAAATATGAAATCAGATTTTTTCTATCAGGCTTAGTTTACTTGTGACGCTATGTTCATTTTTCCTCATTTAGCATGATCACCGGATAAAAAAATAATAACATATTATATATAATTAAGTATATAACAATATTATAATATAAAACATTATAAAAATAATAAATATAATAATATATATTTAATTAATATAACATAATAAAATATATTAATATTAATATATATGTTGTATTAATTTTTCTGTAAAATTAGTACAATTTATTCCTATGGGGAGAAAGTTCTGATAATGCTGGCAGGCTAAATTTGGTCGGAGCAGCAGACTGTGCAGGTTGAAACATGTTTGTACCTGTTCAGACATGAGCCTAGTTTCTGTGTGTAGAGCAGCTCCAAGTCAGTCTGCTTGTAAATGTCACAGTGTTAACAGCTAGTGTCTGTTGCTTCTTGTTAATTTTACACCAGTGTTGTATTCATATAGATGTTTTGTAATGCCGCGGAACTGTCTGAATCATCCTAATTCTTTTGTTATGTATGTGGTGATCTAACTTTAAAATCCCAGAAACGTAACTTTACACCATTAGTAAAAAATGCTATGAACTTTATTTCGGATGTAAAGTAGGCGATCAGGACAAGAGTTGGGCCCTCACATTTGTTTGTGTGACATGTGTAAGACTACTTACAGGATGGCTAAACGGTTCACGTCACATGCCATTTGCTATTCCAATGATTTGGAGGAACCCAAAGATCACACAACAGACTGCTATTTCTGCCTGGTAAATACAAAGGGGATCACTTCAAAAAAAAGAGCCTTATGAAATACCCTAATCTACCGTCTGCAATGAGACCAGTTTCCCACAGTGCTCAACTTCCAGTACCAAATCCTCCTGAACATGTAAGTTTAAGTGATGAGGAATCAAACGTAGCTGTAGCATATCACGAGGAAAAAGATGAAGACATTTCTGATCAACATTCCAGGCTACCTGTTCCTCCAATGAACCACATTACTGTCACAAGGAGATCTAAATGACCTAGTTCGTGATTTGAAATTATCTAAGAAGCAGGCTGAACTTTTAGGTTCAAGATTAAAGGGTGGAATCTACTGCAACGTGACACTAAAGTTTGTTTTTTCCGCAGCCGCCATGATGAATTCAAAGAATGGTTCTCCCATGAAGATGGACTTGTGTTTTGTAAAGATGTTAATTCAGTCATGGGGGCTCTTGGTCATGAACATAATGTGGATGAGTGGCGATTGTTCATTGACTCCTCAAAAGTCAGCTTGAAAGCAGTCCTTCTTCACAACGGAAATAAATTTCCTTCTGTACCTATTGCACATGCTGCAAACATGAAAGAGTCAACGACAACATGAAGTTGCTTTTAGAAAAGTTTCAGTATCAGAAATATAAGTGGAATATCTGGGAGATCTGAAGGTCATTGCACTTTTGCTAGTGTTGCAGCTAGGTTACACCAAGTACTGTTGTTTTTTATGTGAGTGGGACAGTAGGGACAAGCAAAACCACTACGTTAAGAAGGATTGGCCAAAAACGCACCTCACTTGTTCCAGGCAAGAAAAATGTTGTGAATAGTTCACTTGTTGACCCTGAGAAAGTGTACCTTCCTCCTTTGTATATCAAGCTTGGACTTATGAAAAACTTTGTTAAAGCGATGGATAAGCGCAAACAGGATTCACATACTTGAGAAATAAGTTTCCCGGATCAGTGATGCCAAGATTAAAGAAGGCATTTTTGTAGGCCTCAGATCAGAGAATTGTTAAGAGATGAGAGTTGAAGGAGAGTTGAATGAAGTTGAGAAAGCCTGCGTGGCAGAGTTTCAAAAGTGTCTGCACAAATTTTTGGGAAATCACAAGGCCGAAAACTATCCTGAAATAGTAGGAGATCTTCTTAAGTCTACCAAGCAATGGGGTGCAATATGTCATTAAAGGTTCATTTCTTGGACTCTCACTTGGACTTTTTTCCGGAAAACTGGGTGCGGTAAGCGACGAACATGGTGAGGCAGTTTTTCATCAGGATATTTCTGCCATGGAAAAACCGTTACCAAGGCAAATGGAGCCCCAGTATGCTGGCTGACTATTGCTGGACTCTTAGAGAGGACATGCCTGAGGCAAAGCACAGCAGAAAATCAAAACAAGCTACTTTTTTAAACTACAGGTATGTCTTTCGATCATATTTTAATAAGTATGTAACTACAGTATATGGGTTTTTAAAAATTAGATTGCATGTCACACAAAAACCAGACCTGATAGAGAAATTTTACAAACTTATTTGGATTCAGCACAGAAAATACTATAAGAATAAGGTATTTTCATTCTCGGGACACGAAAAGAAATTTTTTTTGTTGCCCAGTGTAATTAGAATAACGTTAACTCACTAAAATATGTGTCACCATATGATCACAAGTATTAAACAATTACAGTGTTATCTTAAGCGAATGAAACCCGAACATAAAGAAATTTTCGATTTCTGACCCCCCCCCCCCCATGCAGAAATCCTGCGTACGGCCCTGGTACTATTAGAGATATGTGAACAATATGGTATAGAAAATGACATCACCTATTATAATGGGGCAAAGAGTTGTATTTTGATTTTTAGGGTAAGGAAATTTGGTATGTGTTCAGAATCAGTTAAAATTTATATTTTTAGAACTTACTATACTGCAATGCATACATCCCATCTGTGGTGGAACTATACAAAAACTACTTTGAATAAACTCTCTGTTGTTTATAATAATATTTTTCGTATGCTATGTAGGAAAACAAAATGGCGCAGTGCCAGTTTTATGTTTCCTACGCGTAACCTACCTACCAGCCAAATGTAATCAGGAAGAATATACACAGTGGCGGTTCTGGGCATAGGCGATATAGGCGGCCGCCTAGGGCGCCAATTGGTGGCGGGGCGACATAGCATGCCCGTTTTTTTGTTTTTCTCAAACAGGCTCCACAATTTCGTATGTGTTCTAGTTTACAGTGAGTCGTGTCTTAGTGGAAGAATTTTAGGATAAATATATTCAATCGACCTATCAAATTAGCAGGAAGTCGAAACTTGGTACACTTGTAAACTGAACCCTACTGATGAAATATTAAAAGTCCCAACAAATCCAAGTTTGTGCTCCAGCCGCCATCTTGGAAAATGGCGGCCGAATTTCGGTTTTTTGGAAATAACTTCAGACCCGTAAAAGATACGAAAATTTACCAAGAGAGCAAAATCATTTTACATAAAAAGGCAAACATTTTCTGTTCATAACTTTGTTTTGTACGATGAAAAATAAAAAAGTTACGCAAAATACAAAATTCCTTTATTCTATGAATCAGTGCAGACATGACGTTCAAACTTGGTTAATGGGTAGAAATTCGAATATTTTGTTGCAATTTATTATTTCAGAACCATGACAGTTTGTTTTTATAGGTAGTTTGGTAAAAAAAGTAAAGCACAACAGAAAGAGCTAGAGAAAAATACGTAATGTAATTTTTTTGATGACGGGTAGGAGCTAAGTTATCGGTTTGGAGTAACATTATTTAAAACAGTTATTTTATTCCTTCATTAGACATCTAAGTATTGAAAATGGAAATAATTATGAATGCTATTCTCAATACATACATTACTAATATATTTCATGTAAATATAACATGCATTTTTCCTTATCTTGTATACTGAAGAAAAATGTAACATAGGAAGAATTTTCATGTATTGATGATGACCATGATGTTCAGACAGGTTTTATGGATTGAACATAAAATAACATCTTATTGAATGGTCACAGTAATCCTTAGACACTTGGGAACATCACTATAGCTAACTATAATCGTCTGTTGTTACCTAAAATGAAAATGTAGTAATCTAAGTCTTGGAGTGCAACGCAGTAATACAGTATATAGCTTTAACACTAAGGCACTGTGTGACATCTCTAATGTTGAATAAAGTCATCTAACATGAGCTAGGAAATAAAATGTAATTGTGTCTCCCTGTTTTAAGTATAATTTTCTAATTACTACGCAAAAAATAAGCTAGATTGTACATTTATTGCATTATCTGTAGTGTCATATTGCAACACACTCAGTTATCAGTTGTCTAGTAGCGTTTCAACATAAGAGTTCTCGCAGGTAGTTCCTTCACATCCTCCACACATCGCTGAGCACAGCAAACCAAACTGTATGCACTTGCATCTCTTGGTGATCCTAGCTTGCAGTTACATGAAATGAGGTTAAGAAGTTGTGATGGAGCGGCTTCCTTGGTAGTAGGGACAGGCCTCAGTGATTTCCCTGTCATGGACCATCCCCACTTTGTTGGCTCCAGGCAGTTTCCTAACCATTCTTGGACCTGCAAGTACACTCTGTATGAGTGTTGCTCTGCTGCTGCACTGGTCGTAGGTAGGGATGCTAGTTGAAAAGATGTATCTAACTTCTTTTTTGCTACTATGCGATTATACATGAAGTATCTTATCTCATCCAAGGACTTTGATTTTGATCCGTACATTTTTAAGAGGAACTTTTCCCCAGGAGCTTTGATATCTTCTTTACTGGCATCCTTTTGGTTAAATATTTTCATTTCTTCTCTCATTTCTGTATGGTTCTGTAGAAGTTGGAGACCTCTAACTTTTCCTTTTTTATACAAAGCTGATGTGGTATCGCATCCAGTCATGGCGTGAGCAGATAGCAAAACTTCACAAGCCTTCCCCATGTTTTTTTTCTCACTTTGGATGCTGAAAATACGGGGTGTGCTGTTTGATTTCCCTGGTTTGAGAAACCAAATTTCAAAGTCTTCATGGGCTAGAGCAGTTAGAAGCACTAGAAGATCCGGATCCTGGCCAACAACTACTGTTTGATTTTTGTGTTTAGCTTGATCTAGAGCAGCCTTAACAATAACAGTATCTGCATCACTCTCCGCCTGAACAACAGAATAACCTTTGATCTTCATACTAGACACAAGAGATGCAATCATGGCCCGTTTGTTGTTTCTGTTAGCAAGAAAATCTGATTGTGGTATAGTGGTTGGTGTATTCTCATTAAATATGATATCTCTAGAAGTTCTTTTTGCTGCTCGTCGCTCTTGCTCGGCTGTCTTAGTGGTTTCTCTGTCAGGATAACCATCAAACACCACTGTACAGTTTTTACCGTAATTGCTCTCTACAGAGGTTGTATACAAGTCAAACAGCTGACCAAATGTAGCGGGTTTTGGCCAAACAACGCAATGAAGAAGGTTTCCTCCATCTAAAATGTAGTGAGGATTGGCTGGTAAAGCTAACATCTCGTTGTGCGACTGAAAAGCATTGATCAGAGAAGACTTTGTGCCTTTTCTTAACAATGTTGAGTCAAATAATGATGGAGGCACACTTGCCAGCTCATACTGAAAGTACCCTTTAACTTCTGTTTTGCTTATGTCCAAACATATCATTCTGTGGAAGAGTTCTTGTGGGGAATGCAGGATTACAAGAAAATGTATTGGTATAAATATTTAGAAAACCAGGTACTGTCACAATTTATATTTCTACTAGCTCGTTCCTGTGAAATATTTTTTCACAAAATCACCCATACAAAGTAAGAGAGGTTTCTGAAAATAGGCAGTCATAACAAAACATTCGCTTTTTTTACCTACAAACCCAGTTTGAACGTCGTGTCCGCATTGATTCATAGAATGAAAAATCTTTGGTTTTGCATAACTTTTTTATTTTTCATCGTACAAAACAAAGTTGGGAACAGAAAATGTTTGTCTTTTCATGTAGAATGATATTGCTCTCTTGGTAAATTTTCGTATCTTTTACGGTTCTAAAGTTATTTCCAAAAAACCGAAATTCGGCCGCCATTTTCCAAGATGGCGGCTGGAGCACAACTTGGATTTGTTGGGACTTTTAATATATTCATCAGTAGGGTTCAGTTTACAAGTGTACCAAGTTTCGACTTCCTGCTAATTTGTTAGGTCGATTTTCCTAAAATTCCTCTACTATCTGGCCGAGCATCATGTTGAGGAGGACAAAGCCGTCAGGTGCACAGGGAAGAAAGAGAAGAAAAGAGGAAGAGGAGATGCGATCGTAAAGTAGAGGTATGTCATGAACATTTTATTTAAGTTTCATTTTTATATCTAACGTTACTTTTTTAAACTGTAAAATCAGGATAAGTTTGTTACTTTAAGTGGGCAATCCGCTATTTCAGGCAAAAATCATCAATTTTTTATTTTTTTGCTGAAATGACTTCTAAAATTTATCTGCTTCATGTTTGTGTTGTCAGATTTTGGGTTTTTAGTTTAAAACCCTCACCCTCATCATCACCTACCCTTTTTGGCTAGGTGTAAGGTTTATAGGCGTTTAGTTTTAGTATGGGCTTAACTAGATTTCTGCTGTTATTAACAGGTACTTATCAGTGTGACCACTCTACACTTTTAATTGTCCCAAGAACACCCAACAAAATTTCCCCAGAATTCCCAAGGTTATATAAATATTCGAATGATTTAATTTTTCATTGAATTATACTTTTCTTTAACAAACATGTGACAATAATCTGGAAAATACACAATAAACACATATAAACACCAAATAAAATAAATGGCATGTGGCAGTAATAAGTTATTTACAATGACAGAAGCAACTGTGTGTCATCATGTTTGCTTCACATGATAACATTTTTTTATATCGTTTCAGATGCACTTCTAAAATATCTTGGAGGACCCTCCTCTGCTAAAACTGGGAAGTCTGTGGATGAAGGGCCATCTACTTCCACCTCTACTTCTACTGCGCCAGTTTCCTCAGATGAAAGCACATGAACCACCCTCGCTACCCTACCACTTTCTTTAGGTATGTACAAGACGGTAGCATAGATATTAGTATCATATTACCGGTATTAAATTACTATATGTCCTCTTGTCTGATAACAAGGAGGGCTAAGTTGGTTAGCTTGTATAAAATGACACAATCATCATATAAATCATGTTTAACCTATCATAAGCATAATGTAAATAAATGAATTGGGGAAAAAGCATAACAGAGTTACAAAGGAGGTGTTTATATTTCAAATGATATAATAGTTAATACTAAAAACCAAGGACACAAATCTAGGTGAAGTTGTACTAATCATAAACATGAGAATGATTATGTTTAACCCATGATAAGTATACTGTAAATAAATAAATTGATTCTCATCTGCTCTATATCCTTTCAGATGCACCTGAAGGATCCTCCTGTGCTGAACTTCAATAGAATCTTGGTAAACGGAGAGAAAATGAAGAGAAGTTGGCTGATGTATTCATAGAAAAACAACAGCCTCTTCTGCTTCTGCTGCAAGCTGTTCTCGACAAAAGACTTTTCTTTAGGAAAGAGAGGACTTAACGACTGAAAGAATGCAACCACCTGGCTCAATTCTCATGAAAACACGCCAGAACACTTAAAACATTTGACAACATGGAAAGAAATGGAGGTGCGGATTATAAAATGGGAAACCATTGACAAAAAAAAGATGGCACTCCTTGAGGCTGAGAGGAAGCGTGGAGAGATGTTCTGGTGCGGCTGGTTGCCGTAGTACAGTCTCTGGCAGTGAGGAATATGGCACTGAGGGGACACACAGAAACACTGCACACGCCATCAAACGGGAACTTCTTAAAAGAGGTTGAGCTCATGGCAAAATTTGACCAAGTAATGAAAGATCATATTTACAGGGTGGAAAGTGGATTAGCAAGTCACATCAGCTATCTGGGAAAACACATTCAAAACGAACTGAATGACGCCATCAGTACCAAGATCATTCATACAATGGTGCAGGAGATCAAGTAATGAAAGTATTTTTCTATAATTTTAGATTGCACCCAGATGTTGGTCATACAGAACAAATGTCAGTGATAATCAGGATTGTTTCACTGGATGATAAACCCCAAGTAAAGGAACATTTCATGGGGTTCCTGGAAGCAGAGGAGTCCACGGGCCAAAGTTTGTCGTCCCTAATGTTGAAGAGACTAGAGGACCTAAACATTTCCTTTGACGACTGCAGAGGACAGTCGTATGACAACGGAGCCAACATGAGGGGCAAAAACAAGGGAGTCCAAGCCAGGCTGCTGGAAAAGAATCCACGGGCTCTATTTGTGCCATATGGGGCTCATATATTAAATCTGGTGGTAGTTGATGCTGCTAAAAGCTCCACAGATGCCACTGGCTATTTTGTATTTCACAGACGCTCTACACCCTGTTCTCAGCTTCTACACAAAGATGGGCTATCCTGAAGAACCATGTTAACTTGACTTTAAAATCATGGTCAGAGACAAGGTGGGAAAGCAGGTTGAAGAGTATTGAGCCAGTAAGGTACCAAGCAGCATCAGTGAGAGAGGCACTTAATGAGGTGAGGGGTCAAACCACTGACCCTATGGTAAAGATTGAGGCCCAGTCTTTGGCAGAGGAGATAGGCTCATACTGGTTTTCAATCTGCAATGTGGTGTGGTATGACATCCTAAGCCACATACAGCAAGTCAGCAAGCTAATCCAGTCTCCCTCAATGCAGTTGGATGTGGCTGTTAATCTGCTAAGGAAGACTGAAACAACTCTCATCACTTACAGAGCAACACGCTTTGTGGCTGCACAAACCTCAGCCATGGACATGTGCGAAGATATGAATGTGGAGGTTGTTCTCCAGCAAAAGAGGCTGAGGTACACAAAGCGGCACTTCTCCTATGAGTCCCCTGATGAACCCATCAATGACGCACTTAAAAGTTTAGAGGTGACCTTTTTCAATGTGGTGGTGGATGCTGCTATCTCATCACTTCAGGAAAGATTGCAGACCTTGGGAGAAGTGAGAGACAAGTTTGGAGTGCTCTCAAACTTCCAAAACTTGTCAAATGAGGAGATGACAGAGCAATCAGAAACCCTCAGCAACACTTTAAGCTGTCGAGGACATCCTGATCTAGATGGTAGGGAGTTGGCACAGGAATTAAAGAATTTGCCTGAACTGCCATCTACGAGCATGACAGCACTTCAGCTGCTGACGTTTATCCATGAAAAGCAGCTCATAGAGATCTATCCCAACCTCTGGATCGCCCTCAGGGTTGCTGTCACCCTTCCAATGAGAGTGGCTGGAGCGGAGAGGAGCTTTTCCAAGCTCAAGCTCATCAAGACTTACCTGAGATCCACCATGATGCAAGACCGCCTCAGTGGTCTTGCTGTCATCAGCATTAACCATGCGGTTTCTGAGCAGATTTCCTATGATGACATCAGTGATGAATTTGCATCATGGAAGACCAGGAGGATCAGGTTTTAATAGGAAAACAACTAGACCCAAAACTTCCAAACCAAATTTAAAATTCAGTTATTTGCTAGCTGGCAATCTTACTCCTTTATTAAGCTACATTGTGTGATTTATTAGTGTTTTTTATTTATCTATTTTGTGTGCAATATACATTGGAATATTTATTTTGTTTGCAATATATTTGGGAATCTTTATTGAGTGTTCAATTATTATTCATACAAGATTTCTTTGTAGTTTTTGTTTGAAGACAACTTGTTCTTACTTGAAGCTAAGAACAATAAATGAAGGAGGTGCTTTGTGTTTTAAAGACAATGTGTTCAGTGTGTTTTATTGCGGCAGAGGTTATGCACCGGGGGAGAGGAGTGTACTGTTGACAGAGGAAGGGCACCTTTGCATGATCTCGCCTTGGGCGCCAAAAATGCCAGGACCGCCACTGCCAACATGAGTCATGTGAATACTTGTGTCCCATTATACTGGGTAGGTGTTTTAAGAATTTTTCCGATGCATGAAGCAATATCGGTGTTAATGTTTTATCGCTCCCACTCCCCAGAATACTCACCAGACATTTTCGCTTAGGTGGATTTTCACGAACTAAACACATTTTATTCACAAACCTGTGCACTATTTGAGAGAAACATGTTACTGTATTTTTCCTTTTTGTTTAACAATCGATACTCGTCTCTAAATCCTATCAAAAACTCAAACAGGCCTTTAGCCACAACCTCACAGCGAACCTCGTCATGATATATATGAATGTCGTGGTAAAAGTACTTTAGTGAGTCCATGATGACAAGGTTTACGTTCTCCGCCGCAGGGTACGCGTACTCGGTGTGATGCAGCATGACATAATACCGCCTGTCACGCCACTCATCAACAAGACACATTATCCATACCTGCTGCTTCTCTTCTGCACGCGTTGTTTCTTTCACCTCACGGTATATGTACGTTTTTATACAGTTTAGCCTTACAACGTAGTCCATCACATCGTTTGTACCGCGAAATCCGGCAATACTCTCGCCAGAATATCCATAGAATATTTGAACATCTTGTCCCCTCGCGCTATTCAATGTATCCTTAAAAGTCTCAAAGGAAGGGCGAGTAGGCAGTCTTTCAGTATCCACTACATCTTCCGACTTTACCGAATACCACTTCATAGACGTCGAACACGCAATATCAAAAGTAGCCATCACTATTTTTCGTCTACGCGAGAAAATACACGTCTGAGCTCAAGGGTTTGCAGAAATCAACTGAGCACGCAGGGCTAGAGATATGCTCAGGTAGTAGCAGGGGTCACGTGACCGAGCTCACAGTGGGCGGAGCTTAGGACTGTACACACGCACGCACGCAAAGGAGAAAATGAAGCCTAATTGAAACAAATATACGTAATAAATAAACATATCGTTAACAATACACATATATATATATATAAACAATCAAGGATTAAGGTATCCGAAGGGTACGGTATCATAGGTACCAGGCACTTGGTAACGTTTCTTATAGATGCTACGACATACCTTCGTGCCCCTAAGTTCCTTCACACACCCAAGTTTCTGCGCCCGAAAATTGTGGGCCCTCACAGTCAGTTGGCCAGTCGCCCTCATCTTCTAAGCACACTAGATCCTTCAATGAGTCAAAGTTAACGATTCGTCGGTTCGCATGGTTAAGCGTGATACCCTTAGCTTTCATGATATATTTCATATCCTCCCCCACCCTCACCCGTACCGTACCCAATAGGTTTTTGGCCCTGTTGATACAAATGAGTCAGAGTATGCACCATCACCATACTCATCCTTGATCTTGTCAGTTAACTCTCCGAGGAATTCACCAATAGCAGGCATGTATTCACCCTCCTCGCTGTGAATATCACGCTATCTGTGGCAGCGTACAGCACCCTCTGCCCAAGAGAGTGCAGTAGTCCCCAAAGCTTGATGCGGGCGTAGGCCGTTGTGATGCTGGCTACAGGTATGTTTGTAACCCGTGAGGTATCTGTGGCCAGTTCGGTGATGTTGTACTTTATTATGTAAGTATTACCTACATTCACGATCTCCATAACCTCTTTATCGAGAGCGTTGGTATAATTCCAGACTTCACTATAACTTTGTGCCAAATGAATGTTCCTGTTGCCGGTATTCTGTGCAAATTTCCCCCAAAGACTGTTTAGACACAACTTTGCACTAAAACGCTTGCCAGGATTCTTAACAATTTGGGAACGGTCAAGCTGTATACCTTCATGGGCACGGTAACGCTGAGTATAAGCCGTTTTTTCATCTTCGGTATCAACTCCTCACGGATATCCCGATGCTTCTACCTTATCCGTCAAAAAAGCGTTTATATATGGCGTGAAAAGGTTGGGTAGCTTCTGAAACCTCCATACCTCATGTATCTTCAATATTCTGTACCCATGGCGAACGGCTAGGTCCAGCTCAAGGTTTGCATATACACCTCTGATCTTACGCTGGTTGGTTGTATGGTTACAGTCACCGTTGTTCTCCTCTGCGCACTTCACGTACAGGGGAAACATAAACTTGTGATCTATAACGACGGGTAAGATCGGCATCCATAAATCGCGAGGGGGAGCACGTCTACGAAAGAGAGTCCAAAGTAGCGCTCATTCAAGTTAGCTGAGAACTCCTAGATGGTTGGCATGGTGGGATCCACCAGTTTTTCAGGCGCACCTACGGGTACGGATTGTTTTTCATCACGTAGGGATATAAAGAACAGAAGTCGTAGTAATGGAGTTTCACGCCCTCCGTAGGCGGAAAGTATAGCTTGAATGGGTTTGTAAGCCCTCCAAACAAGCTGTCACCGCATTTGAGGGGGTCCAACACCATTGAACGTTTGATGGCCCTTATTTCTTCACGGTACTGGCCATCTGTTTCCATCCGTGCATCATACTCATGCTCCCACACGATCTTGTGAGTGAACTGGGAGCCTATAAGTTGATCGCGGTTATGGGTCCATGCGAGGCTGTCGGCGGTGGATCTTCCATGGAGGTTCCCTGTGACAGCACAGTCAGCGCGCGGGCATCCATGCCACCAGCAGCCGTTAAAGGAATACACAGTCTTCTCAATAGTGGTTGGATCCTCACTTAGGTCATCAACCCAAAAAACACGACCATTGACCTTAATGGGCACTTCCCGTGTTGCGGGCATGTTTTATGTATCCCCAGGTCTGTTGCTGTAGATGTATGAGCCAGTAAATAGCCTTGTGCCCATAACTGCGGGGATTGTTTCTGTGAATGACTGCTAAGGTGTCTTTAGGCATGAAGTTATTCTTGAACACCGTAAAACATAATGAGGCGATCGTGGTTGCGACTTGCAGCGGATCGCATTTGAAACGGGCTATGTACATCCTTCTAAAGGCCTGGAAACATACTCTAAGCACGCGCACATCATTCACGCAATAACGTTCACATTCATCAGCTATATTGTATGGACTAGTTTCATTAAAACTGTTGTAGTAGCGGTCAAAATCTTCACGCTCACTATCACTCATGTTGGTGTAGTTAAAGTAATGTTTGGGGGAGGTAGTCCTTAGTTTAAAGTTTCGTTAGTGAGGAATGTGTAAGGGAAATACCCTTTTGAAACTTCAGCGGCTACGCCCATGACCTTGGGTAGCTTTGCTAATTTACAAGGTGTGAACAGCAGGGTGTCTTTAAACTACATTACCTCTTATCTGCATTGTATTAGTTTGTTGCCTCTTTTCAAGGGATCACCTGTAAATATCTCGAGACTCGTGTTCAAGCAACTCCTTATAAAGGAACTGTGTGTCAAATTTTGCTCCGTTATGGCAAGAATATACAGTCATTTTTTTAACTTGTCCGCTAATTTGACAATATAGGATACAAAGAGTTTCACAGGGCTGTCGTGTGCAATCGTTTTAAAAACGTTTGTCCGTTTACCACATTTGTGACACTCATCACACTCGACTCCATGCACTCATCACAGATAGTCTGACTTACGAGTAAATGTGGAATAACCTCTTTGGTTTCAGCGTTCGTGTAGTTTCTATATCGTAGTACACGGTTATACAAGGGCTATTTTTAGGCTTAGCATCTTTCATATAACATACATGCTTCACTCCATCCGCCTTATATTTTTCATGACATGTAGAACAGTGAATTTCATCGCATTTATGAAATTCCCCAATTATCCATCATATGAAACATGCACAAATTCATTTTCCTGCAAGTGCCAATTGATTTATGGAGTTCAAAGCATTTATTATTGAAAAATGTACGTCTACAGACATTACATTCCCTCTTCTCGGTTTCAACTACACGACTTTCACATTTGGGGCTTTTACACTGCTCACATACCATGTAGCATTCCTTCCAATGTTTCACTACATCATCAGCAAACTCGAGACATCCCTTACACAAATCATGATGCCTTCCATATTTTCGACTTTTATCATAACTAGCGTAGAGATTCCTTATATTACGGATGGGGAGATATGATGTTCCTGACAATCCTAAAATAAGTAGAGGTCTTGTCCGATCTCTCACAGCTTTTAAAAACATACACAGTCCTACGACGATCATCCATTCCAAATACAAATATACGAACATTCATTTCCTGCTCGACTCTTCTCAGCTCTTCAGGACCCATATTACACTCAAACTCAAGCTTACAATCTGAAGCCAGTTTACGGGCACGCTGCACAACCGTAGGCAGCCAGATATTATGCGATTGTATTTTACAGTGAACATATGAGCTAAGACTATTGCTATAAAGGCAACCACGATCGACGTTTAAATGCTTTCTGTAAATAACCGGAGAATTGAAATTAAGAGTATAAAGTGTGGCACTATGATCCGCAACCCGGAATACTCTGTCAATATCGACCATGAAGTTGTCCATATTGAAGGCTGTACTACTTTGAGAGGCCTGCATTATACGACCCAAGATATATTCTATGTATACAGCTGCCAAGAGTCTGAACGGTATTACTACCCAAAATTCATCTACAGCCCCGTCATCTGCCCTGAACCTGAAGGACAACCTCGTCCGGACTTCACGTTCGTCACGGTTCTGAAGGGCAAACTCCATAATACGTTTAACTACGCGTCGCAGTCGAACACCGTTGGTATATAGGGATCCAGGGTCAACCCTGACCACGTACCGATTTCTAGTCAGGGCAGGGGCGGGGGTAGCGGTGCGCACCAACTCGAATGTTATACCTTCCTCCACAGCACGAGAAGCTGCTGCTGCTGCTGAGGAGAAAGTACCCGGAATTGAGCAGGAATAAGGGGGTATATTTGAGGAAGGTACTTTTGTGGGGGTTGTCTCGTAAGACGTAGAGGGTTGGGGCTCTATTGCTGGGGGCCCAACAACCAGCACAATCCTGGCACGCTTCATACCTGACGTGGAGGGTTTTTCATCATGCTTCCGCTTTGAACTGTCGCGTGCTACAGCGGTGATGGAGCCTGTAGCTACACGGTCATCGGGGTCATCTGTAATATCGATGATGGGGGGCTGTACATCGTCGTCATTCACGGTTCTGTGGAAGAAGAAAAACAAGAATATAAAGAGCAGCACTTAAATTTTGTTATATTTTGTAAATGACCCACTTAGGGGTGTAACGTGTTAAAGATGGAGTCTGTAGAAAAATTCAGGTTCACAAGCCCCTCCACATGTATTATATCTGGCCCTACAGGAAGTGGTAAAAATGTGTTTATGCTTAAAATCATTAAAGATAAGGGGAAGATGTTCTCAAAATTTGTGCATAAAGTAATATGATGTTATTCGACGTATCAATCAGTGTTCAACAAGTACCAAGATGATTTTGTTCCACAAAGGTGTATATGACGTTAATTCGTTAAAGGGAAATGAGCATACAGTCATTGTGATTGACGATCTCATGTTGGAAATGGATAAAACGTTTGCCGAGACATTTACAGTGTTCTCCCACCATCTTAACATAAGCGTATTCTTCATCAATCAAAATCTATTTTTCAAAAATAGATACATGCGCGATGTGTCGTTAAATACACAATATCTAGTCTTATTCGCGCAACGTAGAGATGTGTCACAAATTGGGGTATTAGCCAATCAAATGTTCCCGAATCAGCGTAAGGAGTATTTGGAGGTTTATAAAGAAGCCACAAGTCAGCGTTACGGATATTTGCTTTGTGACCTTCACCCGCGAAACATTTAGGGTGCTTCTAAGAACGAATATACCCAAACGAGCCTGAAACGGTGTATATTCCAGAATGACAAATAGGCTGAAGAAATATCGTGAATTAATAAAAATCTATCAACGATTGCCCCGGGCACTGCAACAGATGTTTGTTAAAAATATCGACTCCGACTTTTTAAAATGCATCTGTGAAATCTGTCTTAATGTTATAAAATGTAATGTGCCAATGAAACCCCTCAGAAGGCTCGCTTACGTCGTTACAAGAACATAATACGTGCGCTCGCTCGTAAAAGTCAAACTGTGGGAAGAAAAAGCGAATTATTGTACAAAGAGGGGGATCATTCCTCCCCATCTTATTTTCAGTTTTGGGACCTTTACTGACTAGATTAATATAATGAAGAAAGTGGTAGTGATTCCGCACGAGGTGTATGCTTCTTTGCAAAGTTCAAAGATTCGAGACACGGCTCTAGAACTCCGTAAAAGTAGGCTTAAAAGAATGGAAAGCGATTTGTTAGCCCTATTAAACAGTGAAAAGTCACCTGATGAGAAAAAGATCTTGTACCAAGAGTTTCTGCAGAAATTTCTTCATGAGTACGAAGATTATAAGAATTCGACAGAGCTCCCCGTGGTTATTAGGCACAGCGCGAGCAACGCTGAGCATGGCGACATAGGACCTGGGCCCGACGTTAGAGATGACCAACCAAAGAATAACGGAACGCAGCACATCGAGCATTTGTTAAAAAGCAGTCTCCTACACACATTGAGGAATAAAGGCTTAAGTCTTTATAATCCATTGAGTGAGGACCCCATCATACAGTGGACCGATACAGGCGAGGTCATTGTTGAAGGAACAAGGGTACAGGGATCCAATATCGTCGACATTCTCCATGATCTGGTGAGAAAGTGGGACAGGCCATCACCAACAGGATGGAAGCATATTAAAGCAAGACTACAACATTGATAGGTAATCTGAATAGGTTAAAAGATTTGGATCAAGTCTCGCATGTGTCACAACTGAGTACGCCATCGCCCCCAGCAGTAGCGTCTCTGAAGAGGAGAAAGAAGAGAACAAACGGCCAACCTTATCCACGTGTCTCTAAAATACGCAAATGGCTAACATATTAAGAAAACGCTATTATGACATTTCTAACCCCGCTATGGCGACGTTAATAGACTGTACAGAGGTGTTTACGGAGTAGGGAAAAAAGATGTTGAGAGGTTTTTGCGGAAGCAGGATGCTTATACACTTCATAAACCGGTGAGAAAAAGGTTTAAAACGGCCAAGAAAACAGCGGCATCGATTGACTCTATTTGGCAAGCGGATTTAACAGACATGCAAAGATATTCAGTGTATAACGACGGATACCGCTATATCCTATTCTGTGGCTAATTCCTCTGAAAAATAAATAAATCGCCTGAAACAGTTGCTGAAGCTACCAAAACGTTAATGTTGAAAGAAGACAGGGTTCCTGGCTATTTTTGTACGGATATGGGGAAAGAATTTATAGGCCGCGCTTTTCAGAACATGCTGACAGAGTTTAATATCAGTTACTACACTAGCAGTTTTATACATAAGGCCTCTTTAGCTGAAAGAGCTCAACGTACCATAAAGGAACGCGTGCATCGCTATTTTACACATAAAAACACATGCAGATATATAAACATTCTGGGGTCATTGGCCTCGTCATACAACCGTTCACATCACCGTACGATTGGCGCAACACCTAATGAAGTTTTAGAAAAATTTACGCGCACAGATGTGAGAAGAGATGGAGCATCGCCACCACACTCTACACATTTCAAAATCAATGGTAATGTAAGGCTATCACGTTCGGGAAATAAATTCGCGAAAGGATTTGAGCAAGGATGGACACGTGAGATTTTTAAAGTTAGTGCTATGAGACCTAAAGGCGAGATAATGATGTATTACATTGAAGATTTGAATGGGGAAGAAATCGCAAGAGGCTTTTACCGCGAGGAGTTGCAGGAAGTGACATTTAATTTAGGAAAAAGTATGTTTAAAATTGAAAACATTTTAAGCAGCAAAGTTTCAGAAAAGAGAAAATTGTACCTGGTGAAATGGCTGGGTTACCCAGAAAGCTTCAACACCTATATAAAAGCTGCTGCAATAATGAAGCTTAAAATGTATGCAACATGGCACCTAACCACTTCTTTGTCACACTCCCGTCCTCTTCTTCTCTGTCTGTACATCTTAACAACACCCTGGCCAACTTTGTAACAGAACTCTATGGGCCCATTGAGTTGGAACGTGATTCGTACGAAGTTGGTGTTTGTGAATTCCAGCTAGCCACCAAATTTTTAACTCTTGAAAATGAGCAAATCATATTTCTGATCCTTAGAAGAAGCGATGAGTGTGAAAAATTAGGCATGACCTTAGACAACACTATGCGATCAGTCCTGTTCGGTGAGGTACAGTACTTAGTACAAATGTAACTCTATGAATCGGGCATTATGACACAGCCATGGACATAGTGACGGGGTTAAACAAGAGTCTTGAAAAATCGCACCTGACAACCGATTTACTTTTTGAAGTCATAAACATAGACACGCCTGCACGCGCGTTGAAGTTAAAATCAACGCTTAGTAGAAATATTAAAGACAAAGAGCTGTTCACGATTGTGGCCGAGGGTCGATATAGTGCAGCTCTCCAAAGAGATACCTTTCACAAGGCACAACATGACTTGTCCAGCTTAATGTATCAGTTGAAGAAATTGGGTGAAAGCTGCCCACCCCTAGACATGTGCTATATTTACAGCAATATCGTAGAGCATCAATATGTTGGGGACACCCAGGCGCGGCTGCTGCGCATTGCATACATCCCCAACCATAGAGGGAAAAGTTTGAGCATTACATATGACAAGTCCCATTATGTGAATGTTGCAACTAATCTATTAACCAAAATCTTGATATAAGCACACCGGACAAAAAATTAGTCACCCCTCTCAGAATGTACCTAATAACGTGTGACGGCGCCTCTGGCCTTGATAACCGCACGAATCCGGCGAGTTTAGTATGTGGAGGTACGCCTGCTGGTTCAAATTCATCGTCACTGGAACGAGAGGGCCCATTTCGTGGTACGAAAAACATCCCCAGAACATCACGGAACCACCTCCAGCCTGAACAACACCTTCGACGCATTCAGGATTAAAGGCTTCATTGGACCTGCGATGTACTCGTCGCCTCCCATCATTGGAGAACAAACAAAAACGGGACTCATCGGACCAAATTACACGTTTCCAATCTGCCGCAGTCCAGTTTTTGTGCCTCTGAGCCCATTTATAACGTGCCAATTTGTGACTTGCTGTTAACAGCGGCCTCTTCCGTGGTACCCTGCTCCAGATGTCCATCGCATGCAGTTCTCGTCGCAATGTCCGTTCGGAAATTGGTCGCTGGAGAACCTCATTGGTTTCTTGGAGCAATTGTTCTCTGGTTTGAAAACGATTTGCAGTTACTAGACGAGAAACATAGCGGCGGTCCCTATTGTCGAGAATTGTTTTCCGGCCACAGTTACGCCGTCGATTTTCAGTTGATTGCGAACTACACCACTCTTTGTAAACTCGCTGGACAGTACGCGTTGAAACACCAACAAATTGGGCTACTTCAGACATTTTGTGTCCGTGGGCTCTGCCAAACACGATGGCTCCTTCTTGCCACTGAGTAACATCTGCCTCACGACCCATTTTGCAGACTATATCCAACACACACTTTGTTCTTCACCACCTCACGAAACAGATCTGATCCTGTGTGCTACGTCACCGCTACTTGTCACTTACCAATGCTACATCAGCGCCCTCTGTGTGACCTTGAACTTCCTACTATCGGTGCTATTAGGGGTGACTAATTTTTTGTCCGGTGTGCTTATATAAGAACGATTGAGGGAAAAAATTTCCAATTCGGTGATGGGAGCTTAACAGTGAAGCTACCCTTTCGTCGCATTCAGTTATAATGACCCGAAGGCCTTTCACAGTCTATCGAGGGGTGAGATAGCGTGGGAGTGGATCCATTTTTTCAACCATACTACGCAACGCTGTCCCGCTGTTGAAGGAGGTGGGGGGGCCTAGATACATCGGGAGGAAGGCGTTACAATCAGGTTTTAACGCGGTACAAGACATAATGGGTGGAACTGAACCTACCTAAACCTACCTACCTAAACCTACCTTCTCCCTGATGTCCGCCACCACACAGTCCCTCCATCTCGTCTTCGGTCTTCCTCTTCTTCTCCGTCCCGGCAACTCCATCTCCAGCACTCTGCGCCCCATATACTCCTCCTCTCTTCTCCTGACGTGTCCATACAACCTCAGCCTGGCCTCCTGCACCTTCTTAGATGCTTCCGCCACCTTCACTGTTCCTCTTATATGCTCATTTCTGACCCTATCCCTCCTCGTCACTCCACATATCCATCTCAACATCTTCATTTCAGCCACATCGATTTTTCTTTCATTGCTCTTCTTCATTGGCACAGTCTCCATTCCATACAACATTGCCGGCCTCACCACTGTTTTGAATACCTTTCCCTTCAGTTTCACTGGGACCCTCTTATCACAGAGCACCCCTGATACGTCTCTCCAGTTCTTCCACCCCGACTGTATTCTACAGTTTATCTCTGACTCTGCTCCACCCTCTGCATCCACTGTTGACCCCAAGTATTTAAAATACTCCACCGTCTTAACACGCTCTCCACTCAATGTCACTTCCCCTCCTCGGTCCTGCTGCACATCACATCTCATATATTCGGTCTTCTTTCGGCTAATTCTCATCCCCCTACTTTCCAACGCCTCTCTCCAATTTTCCAACTGCTGCTCCTCCTCTTTCGTCTCCCCACTCAACACAACATCGTCTGCATACATCATGCACCACGGCGCCTCCCCTCTAATCCTGTCCGTCAACACATCGAATACCACATTGAAAAGGAAGGGGCTCAAAGCTGATCCTTGGTGCAGACCAACTTCCACCCCAAAGCTCTCACACCCACGCTACTCCTCACCTTAGTTGTTACTCCCCTGTACATCCCCTTGATCAGTTTAACATACTTCTCCGGTACCATCTTTTCCCTTAAGCATCTCCAAACTTCCTGCCGTGGTATTCTATCATATGCCTTCTCCAAGTCAATAAAAACCATGTGCAACGCCTTCTGCCCCTCTCTGTACCTCTCTGCCAACTGTTTCAATGCAAAAACTGCATCTGTCGTTCTCCTTCCCGGCATAAATCCAAACTGTTCCACTGACACTTCCGCTTCGTCTCTCAACCTACTCTCCACTATTCGCTCCCATATCTTCATTGTATGTGATATTAGCTTCATCCCTCTATAATTCGTGCAATCTTGTACATCTCCCTTCTCTTTGAATATAGGCACTATGATGCTGGTCCGCCACTCATCCGGAATCACCTCCTGGTCAAACAACTTCTGCATTAGATCCCACACCAGATCCACCCCCTCATCTCCCAGTGCCTTCCATGCCTCGGCTGGTATCTCGTCTGGGCCAGTCGCTTTGTTATTTTTCATCCTATTCAGAGCACGACTCACTTCCATCCTCCCCACTTGTTCTGTCATAGCTACATTTGGTAATCCATCCTCATAGAAAGATCTTGGGTTTTCTTTATGTAATAATTCCTCAAAATATTCCTTCCATCTATCCTTTATCTCTTCATCTCTTTGCAGCACCGCCCCTCCCTTCCCTTAATTTGTTTTACCTGTGTAAAGTCTTTTGTCGCTCTATTTCTGCTCTTAGCTAATCTGTATATCTTCTTTTGTCCTTCACGATCCTCTAAATCCTCATACATCTGCTGATATGCCTCCGCCTTTGCTCTCGCCACTGCTCTCTTTGCCTGTTTCTTTGCTTCTTTATATACCACCTTACACTCTTCACTCCTCGATTCTTCCCATAACTTCTTAGTTTCTCTCTTACTTCGTAGTGCTCTTCGTAGTGCAATAATACACGCAACAGTAAAATACCCAATTAACAGAGTACAGATCAAACTATACACGGTGCCCGCCGGGTTGGCTTCGAAGCAGCTAGAAAACGTGGCCCTTGGAGTTCTACCTAAAAGGATATTAATTGGAATGCAGGACCACGCCTCGACGAATGGAAAATATAAAAAGAGCGCCTTTAAATTAGAGAATTTCGGTCCTAAAAATATAACTATACGTAAATGGTGTCGGATTGGGTGGGCCTATGGCCACGGACTACTCATCAGACGCTGTGCTCCCGCTCTGCGCGAGAGATTATAGTAGTCTGGCTCATAATGCTGGGGGGCCTGTGACGAGCTTGGGTTTGGCGTAACGCAGAAAGAATTTGTGGAAGAATTTAACGTTTATTCATTTGATATTACCCCTGACTTGTCTGCTTGTAGAAATACGCACTTAAGTCCACAACAAAGTGGGAACATCTCAGTCAGGTGTACCTCGAATCACAGGCTCTAACAGAAGTTGATCGTTTCAGGAACGTGGTCACAGACTTTTAAAATGGACGCGAATACACTCCAGAGAGTAATGAAAAGTGACCAAATCACACGCTCCAAATTTATCGGCGTGTTTGCGAAGAATGAAATATTGAAATTGCCAACTACGAGAGACTGGTATGAGATTATCGTGAACACCGACATTGTAGGGGTGAGGGGATTCAATTGGTTTGCAATCTATTTTAAAAATAGGGAAAGAATGTACTATTTTGATTCACTCGGCACTCAGCCCTGGAATGACCCTGTGGTTGTAAAATTTAGCGAACAGTTACATATCCCTGAAATTGTATGGAATCCTTACCGCCTCCAAGGGTATTTTAGTAATACTTGTGGGCTGTACTCTCTTTCATTTCTCCTGCACATGTCACGTGGGAAGGGATTTATAAAATTTTAAAATTATTCGATGTTTGCGACACTCAGATGAAAGATAAAACGGTATGCAGACAAATAAAAAAAAGGTTCCCATATGTTCGCACTCATTGTGTTGTGTAAAGGTGTATATATAATTATGTCTATATTGTGTAAAGATGTATTTGTAAAATGTCTCCATCAAGGCTTATTTAATGGACGCTAGTTCTGTAAGCCGCTTTGTACATGTTTTCTACCATTTAATAAATTAAATGAAAATACAATGTTTGTTTTTAACCCCAAAAAATACTGACATTAGTTCCTCGATGACCTTTCATTCGCTGGGCCGGATGTGAGCCAATACCGCGACCTTGGTAGTCACGTCACTGGTTGGCTGTGCGGTAAAGCATCCAAATCATTTATTCCCCTTTCATCAAAACGAAATGTAGCTACAACACGTTCAAGTTCCGCTTCGGACCTTTAAGGAGAAATTAACATGATTAGTTCATACTGAATCATTTAAAGTTAAGTTAAATTAAAGTTTAATTAAACAGTTACAATAAGAGAAAATGCCGATTAGGACGCCTGGCAAATTATAATCACAAAGCAGATATCCTCTAAGGCGGAGTGAAAAGCTTGAACTTCGTCATAATAAACAATTAGGGCGGAAGCTAACCAAAGGTATCAAAGGTGTGTATGTATATTAGACCGTTTCACGATTATATGGTAATTTTTCAAATTGAATTTTGATAAACGCACACACTTTTATTTTTTTATATAAAGGAAGAAAAACAAATAGACAAAATATCATTTTATTTGAATGATAAAAAGGCACCCCTCAGATGGCACTTCCTTTACATTAATGGATAATTAGAGCAAATATAAGACTGAACGAAAAATATGTTTTAAAACAAAGCGACTTAAATTCTATTTAAGACATATATTGATTAAGAATATAGGGATTTCAGTGGCTGAGGGACCTCCTTTCTCTGATTTTCAATGATTTGAAAGGCCAGTTGTCTCTCTTCCTCACTCTTTGTGAGCTTCTCATTAAACTCTGTAGCCAGTTTGACTCCTCGTTCAGCACAGTCGTTGATTACTTTGACTGCCATGACCCGATTACGGTGCTCCTCAATGTCTTCAAGTTTCTTGGGAATTTCTATTTTCAAACACTTGAAGAAGTCTTGTGTTTGAGTTGTGACAAAACTGCTAATCTTTAAGTCATTGGGGTTTTGCAACATTCGGGGGTCCACCTTTCTTGCCCTCACTTTTCGAGGAGGCGCGTGGTGAAGGTTGTGGAGCATTAGAACCTTATCATCTTCAGTCACGAGGTTTGAG
This sequence comes from Bathynomus jamesi, assembly GCA_023014485.1. Lineage (NCBI taxonomy): Eukaryota > Metazoa > Arthropoda > Malacostraca > Isopoda > Cirolanidae > Bathynomus > Bathynomus jamesi. Next base: position 1,915,274 of record JAJOZX010000040.1, on the reverse strand, counting down.
AAAAAGCCAAATCCTACAAGATCCTCACTCAAGTACCAACCATGGTTCTGAAGTTTTTTGAGGGCTGTAGCACCCACTTCCTTATCAACCTGGATCTTGTAGATATGTAGCATCTTGAGGAGGGCCAAATCATTTGCTGGAGCATCAATTCCAACTGGAGATGTATACCAAGCTTGAAGATAAACTGTCACTGAAAAGGCGTTTATTCGTATCAGAGCTTGTTTTTCATGAGGAGTGAGAAGGAATTGGTTCCTAAATAAGTAAATTTTTAAGGAATAGATGCCCTTTCCCATCCATCTAGCTCTGCTGTAAGCTCCTGGGTAGTGGAATCTGCTATCAGAGCCTTTATTTGTTTTAGGCATTGGACAACCAAGGAAGATAAGTGCAAGTTCTAAGTATTCCCTGTAGTCACCTCGAGTGTGGCCCTCTTGAAGTTTGGAGTTGATGAAAGAAATAAGCTTGTCTCTGTGCTTCAAGATCCAATGATCTAAAGATTCTGAGGTGAGATCATTGGGTTCATAGGGCTTGTAATTCTGCTGATCAATGTTATCCCAACAATCTCTGAATCGATTGAATAAGGGAATTTGTGGACCCGAAGAAGAGAAAAACATGTCAAAAACTGCAGTGATAAGAAGCTCGTGGATATGGTGGCGGCATGCCAGAAAAAGGAGTGATCTCTGAAGGGCCCTTTGGATGATGGTACAAGCCCCAGCATGGATACCTGTATTGCTTGCAGTAGTATCAAAACAAAGGCCTGCTACCCACTCATTTACTTGTGGCCATTGCTTCAAGACATCTAAAACTGCTCTCCCCATTTCTTCTCCCGTTCCAGAAATAAGCTTTGGAATAGACAGTAATTTTTCTAATTCGCCTGCATGCATGGATGGAAGAAGCTTTCCATCAAAATGAATTATTAAAGGGGTATTTGATTGGATACTGGCTTTAATGTCTTCTCCCATCTGCATCCGTGTTGATCGCCGAGACCTGTAGATAGAGGATGATGAAAGTGTGATCTCTTCAATTTCCACTCCAGCAGCTGAAAGGGCAGGTGCCACAATGTGCATAGCAGCTCTTGCAGATGTTCCAGTGCGGTCCAGAGCAGCCAAGAACTTTTTATCCCTAACAATTACACCTGGTTCAAGCTTCTCCTTTTTTGAAGATGATGATGATGAGAGTGCTCTGTAGAACAATTCATCACCAGATGATTCTTCACTTCCTCCTGAACCGGAATTTTCACATTGGTTGAGATCCACAACCTTTGTCAATTGCCTCATTTCTTCCTTTGATTTCCTGCGAAGTTTTTCCATTCTTTCCATGCTTATCTGTCGTGCTTTTGCCTTTCTTGAAAACTCCTTGTCTTCTGGACCCATAATCATTTTCCGATCGTTCCTTTGATCCTTAAGAAAATCTTTATCCTCCTGCAATTTTATTTCTGTTTCCACTTCTGAATGAGCTACATCGAAAAGCTTCTTTAAGCTGGTGACAAATTCTGCTTCATTCTTCTCTTGGGTAGGAGTTCGTCGAGTTCGGTTCTTGACCAGCCCTTCATGCTTATTGTAAAGCCTTTTAAGCTTTGAGACAATATAAGGCTTGTGGGATGTAATTAAGGAGGCTTTTTCCCACATAGCAATAACTTCGTTGGCTACAGTTGCGCAAGCTACAGAGACATTTTGCTTTCCCACCTTAATGTGATAAAAAAGACGTTTAAGGACATCACTGTTAGTTGGAAGCTGCTTCTCAGAAAAACCCTCTTCCAGCACTTGTCCGACCAACCAGACTTCACACTTGTTTCTGGTTTTTGCCATAATTCTGAGGGAAAAAGTTTTACCACCTGTTAGTCTTAATAATAATATAATATAATCATTAATCACTCACCTAAATTATATTATGACTTGATTACTGTAAGAAAGTTGTAAAGTAACATGAAGTAACCTTTCTAGAACAGTAAACTTGTGAAAATATCAGTAATTATAGATGAAAAAGCAAATAAAACATCATATAATCCATAAAGGGAAAAAATGGAAATTCTAGAATAGTTATCCTGAAGGAAGAATTTTCTAGAATTCTCTCTAAAGAATATAGGGGGTGACTGGACCATTCCTGAAAATGACCTACTTATCTTCCAATTTTATTTATGAATTTTATATACCAAATTTAAGAGGACATCACAAAATAAATAAATATATTTGCCAGAAAAATGAAAATTTTCTCATGAGGGGTAAAATAGATATGCATTGAGGGGTGGGATAACAATAAGCTCTTGTCTTAATATTTTGCTTGAAGTCTTTATTCATGACATATTACTTTTTTAGTATGTGTGCGTTGAGCCATCATAAATTTCGATTTTTCGAAACGGCCTAATGTATATATATATACAGTGTACAGTGCCCGCGAAAAGTATCCGATCACCCTTGAAATTTGTATTTTTTACATAAAAAACAATGTTTAAATGTATACTAACCTTATATTAGTATTTTGTCATCTGTCCTTTGGTTTGGATGACTTGTTCTAGACGTTTTGGCATGGATTTAATCAAGTTTTGACAAACTTCCACTGATATTTCCTTGCACCATACCTTTTTGATGGCCTCTTGTAATTTTTCGACTGAGCCAGTGTCGTGGCATTCAACCTTATTTTTTATTATTAGCCACAGATTTTCTATCGGATTGAGATCTGGACTATTACCAGGCCAATCCAAAATATCAAATTTATTGTCAGTAATCCATTTTGTCACTATTTTGGCCCTGTGACATGGTGCACCATCATGCATGTATGTTTTTTCCTTTGGATTGCCATTGCCATTGGAAGTTTATCCTGTAGCATTGCTAAATACCGTGCACCATTCATAGTTGTGTTCTTCGGAAGAAAATATAAGTTTCCACGCCCATAGTAACCGAAACAACCCCAAACCATCACACTTGGAGGGTGTTTCATTGTCTTTAGGGTGTATTTAGGGTCCATCCTATTTGAGCCAATAGGCCGGCGAACCTTTTTTGGACAACTTCTGAATGTCAAAAATGTCGACTCATCGCTAAATAAAACCTTCTTCCAGTCATCAACAGTCCAATGAATGTATTTTTTACAAAATGCGACACGTTTTTTACGCATTTTTTCATTAATGAACGGTTTCTTAGCAGCATGGCGAGATGGTAATCCGAGTTCTTTTTGGAGCCGCTCCTGGATAGTTCGTTCAGAAACACCAGATAACAAATTATTCATATTAAATTTTATTTCTTTCGCAGTTATTGTTGGGTTTTTCAATACTAAACGTTTCATAAGTTTGTCTGTTCGTGAATTTGTTTTTCTCGGTCTGCCAGATCGTTTTTTAGGGACTGGCGTGGTTAGGCCACCATTGTTCTTAGCCCGTGAAACCCATAAATTAACGGTACTTTGGGATATGTTTAATTCCTTAGCTATCTGTCTCTGTGATTTCCCACATGCATGCAAAGCAACAATAGCACCTCGACAATCACTCTTAAGTTGTTTTTTAGCACACATTATATATAAATTTTATTTACACCACTTTCTGTAAAAAAAAAAAAAAATCAAGAAATTTACACAAACAGTGAAATCTGACAAATTTGAGACACAGCCACCCGCAACGAAGGCTACCAGAACACTAATTTGAGAATGCGTTGGATAGCTCTCATATCAGCGAGCAACCTCAAAGTTACCAGATGTCGCTAGAACAAATAGAAAGTGAATTACGTGTCTCTGAATATCAAGGGAAAATATTGTATTTTCTTGAGTGATCGGATACTTTTCGCGGGCACTGTATATATATATATATATATATATATATATATATATATATACACTTTACTAGTACCAAAGAACCTAATTTTCTGTTGCGTAGTTATTAAAAGTAGTTTGAAAGTATGACGTGAATCCTATTTTATAATTTGCATTAAAAGGACTGTTTCAAAATACTTTATTTTTAACAAAGTTTCCCTTCGACAAAAGTTTTCTTCTTTGAAAAAGTTAAGGTCTTAAATTTTAAACGCTCGTTTATCTTATAAATTGCATTAACTATCAAAAATGCACATTTGGAGCTTTACGGAACACAATCTCGAAGCGTATGTGGAAAGTATGTACGAAGTTTGTGTGTATATTATATATATATATATATATATATTATATATATATATAGGGTAGACCAAAAGTCAGGAAACGTAGGAACTACGCTTTTTAATATAAATATACTACATATATATATATAGATATATATATATATATATATATATATATATAGGGTGGACCAAAAGTCAGGAAACGTAGGAACTACGCTTTTTAATATAAATATACTACATAGTACATATATATATATAATGCCGAAATGACCACGAAGGAAACAGAGAATGGGCAATAAATAAAAACCTATTGTTTTTCACCAAAATACACACAGTAATATATATATATATATATATATATATATATATATATATATATATAGAGAGAGAGAGAGAGAGAGAGAGAGAGAGAGAGAGAGAGAGACCGGGCCCTCGACCTCTGGGCAGATATCCTTTCACGATATCCTGAGAGGTTTCAAAAGTAAGCATCGGGTAATCTTAAAAGTTTTGGTAATTCTAAAACCCTACCTGTAGAACTTTCTATAAATTTTTAAATTATCAAGAAATGTATTATTAAACCACAATATATATATATATATATATATATTATATATATATATATATATATATATATATACCGAAATAACCACGAAGGAAACAGAATGGGGAATAATTAAAAACCTATTTTTTCACTAGAATACACACAGAGAAACATGTGTATATGTATATATATATGAATAGAGACCGGGCCTCGACCTCTGGGCAGATATCCTTTCACCTCGTTTTATTACGGCTTTTTATAAATTAACTAACACTGATTGAAACGTTATATATACATCGCCCAGCCTTCCATTTAAATCACAAACTATTTTTCAAAACGCATTTATTACGAATTTCAAAAATTATAATACATGCAGTGAATGACACGACGTATATAATCACAAATTAATTACATCTCTGTAAAGTCGTTAGCGGGAAAATCGTTCTCGCCGTCACAAATTTCTGCAACCGTCTGCGTTGAAAGAAGTTCATTCTGGTCAGTCGCAGCGAAAAGATAAATTGCAGAGAGTAATGAGTCTTCCTCGTCTTCAAACAAATCCAAAGAGTCGTAGAGCGACACTTGGCTCATGGCGAGGTATTTCAAAAGTACTGTTCGAAAAAACGACTGAATTGATGGCCTTTGATGAAAGTGCCCCCTTTTATAAAACGAGGATCGTAATTGTGAACATCTCACAATACTCGATTCGCGAGCTTCCTACTGGCTATCAGTGAAATTTGGGCGGAGCTTAAAGTATAGGCCCGCCTAGCCTCCAACCAGAGGTCCTGGGCTCCGCCCACAGTGTTGTGATTGGCTGCCCTGTGAAATCTGGGGCGTGTCAAATATATCTTGTTCGTTTCAGATTCGTGGAGAGAAACACGTTCCTTTTGGTCTTGCTTTCTGTCGCCGATGAGTTGGTGGGGAAAGGGAGATTTGAACATATAATAAGCATCCAATTACATGAGGTGCTTAACGAGATTGGAAGATGAGTTTGTGATTCGGTTTATGGTACCCCATCTAAAATAGGTTCGGAGAATTTATTTCCTCTGAAAAATAAATCGTCAGAACTGGAAGATATTTTTAAAACCAATTACCCATGAAGGAAAAAGGAAAAATCATCAGTGCGCGAAGGTCTACAGCCCTATATACTGGGGTTTTAGTGAGATTCGAAGACATATTCGGAATTCGAAACAATCCTCGTAGTTGTAGAAGTTTATGGTTTCCAGAGTTCGCGTACAATAAAATCACGTAAAATAATTTTAAAAAAATAACAGAGATGTGTGATGGATGCGGTTCATTAAACCCCAAAGTTTATTTCGAGATCATAAACTTCTGCTTCAACTCCACAATTTTTAGAACGATGTTTTATATATATTTCAGAAATATTTATGTCTTTCTCTTGTTCAGCTATTTACATCGTTTAATTAGGAATTGTTTAGGTAGGTTTTTGTTTATATCGCTTTTGCCTTTCTCCTTCTCTTCATTTCCCTCCTTTATCATATTCCCTTTCTACTTTTTCATTTGTGCTGTACATTTTCACCTTCACTTCAATGCTATGTGTACCATTTGTCCTGGTTTAATTTGCAGAAGTTACACATTAAAAAGACCGTAATATCCAATTCAAGTTAGCCGGAGAGAGAGCTAATTAATGCAGTTTGGCGTGATTATAAATTTTGTGTACGTTTCTTGTACCAATTTTCAGAATTTATTAGATGACCTTTTTTCCGGAATTGTACATATATAGGCTCTCCTTTGCTTTCGATGGCTTCGGCCCGAATTGTTTATTCTGGCCTGGCGAAGGTCAAGTTTTACACTCCACACTCCAAGCTTTACACTCCACGGGGAAATATATATATATATATACTATATATATATATATATATATATATATAAAAGAGAGAAAGAGAGAGGGAAATAAACAAACAGATAAACAACATGACAGAGTGTTGCAATACAGTTTAACGGGATCCGCACTAGGATACCCTGGTTACCAATTTATCTACCAATCGTGGAAGGATGTTTACACTCCACCTTAGACCTACTTTTTAACGGGGAAATATATATATATATATATATATATATATATATATATATATATATATATGAGTGGGAGAGAGCGAGGGAAGGAAATAAACAAACAGATAAACAACATGACTGAGTGTTGCAATACAGCTTAACGGGACCCCCACTAGGATACCCTGGTTACCCATTTATCTACCATTCGTGGAAGGCTGTTTACACCACCTTAAACCTACAGCTTAACACGGACCACTAGGATAACCAGGGTTCCCATTTATCTACCAACCGTGGAAGGTCGCGCCGTTACCGGGTCTCGAACCTGGCGCATATAATCGCGCATATACTTGTGTGTGTATGTGTGTGATATTTTATGGGTGTATAGGCGGGGGTGTACGTGCATTTGTCAAAACGTTGTATACACTGTGCCAACTGGCTGATCAAGCCAATTGGCTGATTAGTGGTTATAAGACAGCAAGCGCTGGGATAAAGTCTTAATATGCGCTTGGCTCCTGCCAAGCGAACACTCCTCTCTTCCTCTCTCCTCCTTTCTCTCTTAGGTTAGGTATACCCTTTTGGGGGGTGAGGCCGTCCCACCTTCTCCACCCCGGGCTTGGTACTTGGGGGGTCTTGCAAAAAGGGGTGGAGGGGTTGGCACCGGGGTTGGCACTGGCACTCATTGATCAACATTTGCAATTGCATTGCACTCTCTCTTTTTGCACCCATACTACTCACGTGGAACCAAATTTAAGATCATAGGCTTATTATTTACTGAAATACCGACTAAAACTTATGCACATATTACTATGCACATTCTGCTATCCATTTCTTACGTATTTGCACCCAAATACAGAGCAAAAGTTATACAGGAAATGAAAAAATTTGAAAAAACTCACCTGTAGATAATACACACGCTGCACTAACAAATTTGGGCACGCAGCTGGAATTTTTCAGCTTTGCGCTTCGTTTCCAGTGGTCGGTGCATGCGCACAACTTATCGTTTTATTCAAAGTCTCAAAAGTCGATCGCAGGCCGAGGTCGATGGCAGCGAGCTTGAGTTTATATATATATATATTATATATATATATATATATAATGCAAACCCACAAGGAAAAAGAAAAATGATTCCAAGGCCTTTCATGTATTCAGAAGTACACCTCGTCAGGGAATGAAGGGTGGAGGCAAGATGACCAAAAATATACAACGGGACAGAAAAACAAAAAGATTATTAACAAGAGTTGATTAGAGCAGGGGTTCCCAAATTGGTGTTCCGCGGAACACAATTTGGGAACCCCTGGATTAGAGGCAAAAGGTATTTTAACAAGATATTGTCAATTTTATACATTCCCGTACTGCTATTGAAATTATTTTTAAAATGGATAAATGCACATTTTAGAATATTTCTTTCAATTATATCTGTGTTTTTAACGAGAGCTTTAGAACTATCCCACTTAATACTATGATTACATCTATACATATGGTCAGTGTTGGGCACTAAAGCGTTAATCCGATAACAGTTAATTAACGAAGTTAACTTTTTTTAACGGACTATTAACGGAAGTTAATTTCCATTTATCGTTATCGGACCAGTTAACTTCCGATAACTCGATATTTAGTCTGTTAAAGTCCGTTAACACGTTAACTGCGAGGAGTCATTCACGGAAGATCACCGCTCCGCGAATTAATTCAAACCGCCATAACTTCAGTCTGCTTCCAGATCTTGCAAGGGGAGGTTGTGCGCTTTTTATTGAAGGTAAGAAGGTTCTTTTAACGTTAGTAAAAGTCCTATAGTATTATATATATATATTAATACGTATGGAGATACGTATGGTAAAGTGTACGGTTGAGAAAAATTAATTTATAGTAATGACAAGAGACCGGATTTTGCCCTTTTTGCCTTTTTTATTCCCGTTTATAGATTCATAGGCTTCTTTTAGAGAAATCCATTTCGGGACTGTGGGATGTATATAGTTAAATGTTATAGTGCCTATAAACGCCTATTTTGATGGTTAGTGCCTAATTTTAAAATACGTGCCTATATATGCCTTTTTTAATTTTATTGTACTAAGTAAAGCAAAATAACTCGCATTTTTTTGAAACTTGTAGGCCTAAATAGGGCAGGGGATGGAAAAACCGAGGCTAGTCCTGAGGCAACCAGCACAGCCAATCAGATCACAATATGTCAGCCAAATACAGCCAATCAGATCACAATACGTCATTGTGACGCGTTCGGCCTCGATCATTTTGTTTGGTGCGTGCAACGTGGTGTCTTTGTTCAAGTGCTTTTGCTAAATAAAATCTCACGTTTGTGCTTACAGCTATTTTTATAAGTGAGAAAAAATGCCTAAGGACAAGACAGCCAAAAGTGTTCTGTTCAGGCAGTGGATCAAGAAGGACTCAAACTTCACTACGGATGGTAGAGTTATTTTCTGCCAACCTTGTTCCAAAGAGGTACGTTGCAACATTTTTTATTCTCTATCCAAAATAACAAACACACTCGATGTAAACAAATGCATGCGAGGGAATTTGACGCTCCAACAATGAGTGATAATGTGAGCTTTTCCGAATTTAATAGCATCCTAAAGATAAATTGGTAAAGAGTGGTGAAAAACATTGTTTTAAATTATTTTAATATTAATTTAATTAATCGAACAACCAACTTCGACGTTCGACTAATGCATTTTATAATTTAGTTACCCTAAAAATTGTCGTTTTCTGTAGTTTCTAAAAAAAAAAAAAAAAAGATTGGTATCTAAAGAAATTATTAAGTTAAGTTGGGTTCTTATAATGAATAGAGAATAATAGCTTTTTGTTTGTTGTTAATTTGATTTATTTTAATGCATGGCGCAGTAATTAAGTTTGTTTTTCAGTAATGTTTTTCAGCATGTGACTTGCCTGGATCATGCTCTCCATCGGGTGGCAGAAAACATCCGGGGACATTTTCGGAACGTAAATGCACTTGTATCGTCGGTGAAGAAGATCTTTCTCAAGGCACCTTCACGAATTGCTGCTTTCAAGGCAGCTCTTCCAGAAACACCCTTGCCACCTCAGCCAGTTTTGACTCGATGGGTTTCCTGGCTTCAAGCTGCCATGTATTATGCTGAAAATATCAGCTAAATTGCCAAGGTACGAAACATATTCAGTTTAATTAGTACATTCTTCTACAGCCATTTCAAAAGCAGCAAAGCAAATTTCATCTTAATTCTGTTTTTTGTTGCAGGTCGTTGAAAACTTAGACGAGCATGAGGCAGTCGTGATAGGAGAAGCGAAGGAGGCCTTATCGTGTCTAACCCTTCGAGGAGACCTGGCCTACATCATGGCCAATTTCGGACGGGTGCCAGGGACCATAACCAAGCTGGAGGAGAGAGGCCTGCCGTTTGTTGAAGCAGTGGAAATAGTTCAAAATTTAAGGAAGGAGCTGAGCCAGGATCCTGGTAACGTAGGGAAAGAAGTGGTAGCAAAATTTGAAAATGTTCTCAGACGCAATCCTGGTTGGCAAACGTGAACGTTTCAATAGTGTGAGTGTCAGGAGGTTCTGGACTTTGAGCCAAGCGAATTAGCATCTTTGAAGTTCGCACCAATTACGTCTTGCGATGTCGAAAGGTCGTTTTCTCGATATAAAAATGTATTGAGTGACAGGCGATGTCAATTTAAGCCACAGAACCTTGAAAAATTTGTAATCATCAATTGCCATTTCAATTTATAGTTTAGTTGAGTTTTTGTAAGAAGATAGTTTAAATGTTTGGATTTTACTTTGATTCAAATAAAATGTTTGATGGTTTTTGAGATGTTTAGTTTATTTTTTACAATAAAAATCCTGATATTCATCAGAACTGCAAATGGGTTTGCTGTAAGTCAACAATAATAAGAGAAAAGTGGGAAAATAGAAATGCCTATTAAGTGCCTTTTTTAGCTGTTAGTGCCTATTTAAGCGACTTTTTTATGGCTTCTTTAGTGCCTTTTTGCCTACCTATTATTGATTTTTTAGTGCCTATCAATCCTAACTCTAGTAATGACTAATGAATAAGTATTTTTACACTGCGTTAGTAAATCTCTAAAAAAGTATATATAGTATGTAAAATTTGAATAATAGTTTTTATTCACTGATTGTAATATTGTCGTCGAATTAAATAACAATTGCGTATATTACATAGACAAAATATTTTATAGACAAACTAATTCATGGACAAAGTATTTTTATTTTATAGGCTAAATAATTCATAGATAAAATATTTTATAGATAAAATAATTACATAGAGAAAAATGACTTCTATTGAAAATTCACAGAAAAAGGTTAAGTAAAATAAAATATTTTATATAACGTAATATTATATATTATATATTATAATATTATTATAATTAATATTATTTTGAATTAATTTTGCTATTTTGTTTGAATTAATATTTTATTAGTTTAGTTACATATTTTATACGATGATATTTTACTTTTTTTAGGTTCTTCTGTATTATCGTCAACTAGACAGCGTTCAGTTTTCTCTTACCAAGCATTCTCTACAACTCTTAAACTTCAACCATGGAGCACCAAGAAGAAGTTCTCGACATTGAGATCGCCTCTGTCTCAGGCACTTCTGAGTCTCAGTCTGACCAGAAGCCTTTCCAAAACAAAAAAGTTGCAAAACTTGATAAAAATACAGTTAAATACCTATTTATTGTTGGATTTTGCATAAATAAACATTTTCTATGGGTTTTAAAGCTTTTTTCCTTGATTTTTTTAAATGTTAGTAAAGAAATAGTTATCGTTAACGGATTATCGTTAACTTCCGTTAACTTTGTAGTAAAATTATCGGATTATCGTTATCGGAGTTAAAAATTGGGGTTAACGGATTATCGTTATCGAAGTTAACTTTTTGGTTAACGGTGCCCACCACTGCATACGGTTAAACAATGCATTAGAATTATTTGCTGTTCTACACACATATTTATGCTGTTTTACCCTAATATCTAACGTTTTACCCGTTTGGCCTATATATATATATATATATATATATATATATATATATATATATATATATATATATATATACAGGGCGTCCCAAAAAAATGTATACTCACTTTAAATAATTATAAAGGCAGTGTTTATTAAAATACATTTCATTTTCAAAATGTAATAGAATCTACAGACATTATTTAATTGTTTTGTCAACGCCTGTTTTCAAACTGACGTCCGTTCTGGTCCAGGCACTGCTGATAACGCAAAGCAATGGAATCGCAAACATCACGAAACATTTCGTTTGGTATTTGTGTGCATTCTCGTTCAATGGCTGCTCTCAATTCAGCGACTGTTGCAGGTTTTATAGCGTAGACTTTGTCTTTTAAGTATCCCCATAAAAAAAAGTCTAGTGGTGTGAGGTCTGGTGAACGCGGAGGGTATTCTACGAAACCCCTTCGTCCAATCCACATCCACATCGTGCCAAGTACCACTCGCAATACTCCACTCTTCGGTCCGGATCATCATCTTCATTAATAGCATGGACTAATCTTGGAATGTAACTTTTCCATTGACAGCGCTTCAAAATGCGTTGGACAGACGATTCTGAAATTCCTACCTCACGACTCGCTTGCCGCACAGATTTTCTTGGACTTTGGTGATACGTTTCCAGTACTCTTTCTTGCTTTGTGGGGCTTGTCGATGTCCGTGGTCTTCCGGAACGCTTCTTGTGGACATTCTGAACAGTTCCATCGGCTTCAAACTTATCTCTAATTCGAGTGATGGTAAGTCGCGTTGGTGGATCTGTTTGAAACTCCCTCCTAAACTGTCTTTGCACTTCAACTGCGTTTTCACACTTCCAGTAGCATTTTAGAATGAATTTCCTTTGTTCAAAGCTTAGTCTGACTGCCATTATTAATTCTAATGGGTTTAACTTGGAAAGAAAGAAACATCAATTGAGCTATCAGCTGTTAAAGTGTGTATACATTTTTTTGGGACGCCCTGTATATACTAGGTCACATTGTGTACATCCGATCGAATACACACAACCCACCAGATTATCCGGGCTATTCTTTATTAAGGGTGATTTTACAGTATTATTATACTTAAAGACTACATTGATACCAATTGCTTTTAGTAAAGTCGGAAGGATATTTTTACGCTCAAATTCCTTTACAGTTACAATATTATAATACCTATTCTTGGCTCTCCTAAGACAGTTATCTAAAAATTAAAATATCCTTAGCCTACCTTACCATGTAAATTTTCAATATCTTCCGACTTTACCGTAACTCGGGACTTGTTCGGGGAACTTGATATAGCGGGTTTTAAACTTTTTACTAATGATGGGTTACATAAGATTGGTGGCGCCGTTTTGTTGTACATTCGTAATTCCATTAGGGCTATCGAGGTTAAGATAGATTTTCCGGCAGAAATTAATGCGATATGTGTTGAAGTTAGGGTGCGTAGTATTAGCTTTAATGGATCACCTGAAGATCCGTCACCCCGCCCTATTTTAGTTAGCTTTATAAAGGCTAACTAACGAAAATATAACGACCTAACCTAATTAATCGTTAGGTCAACTCTACGCCCTTCACGATTGGTTAGGTTAGGTCGTGATATTTTCGTTAGTTAGTCTTATGAAACTAACTAAAAAAGGCTGAAGTGACGGATCTTCAGGTGATCCGCTTTAATTTCGTTGTTGTTTATAGACATCCCGTTCAACCCCTCGATACCGATATTAGATTTTACACACTTCTTAGTAACTTTATTAATAATCGGGATAGTATAGTTGTCGGAGACTTTAACTGCTCTAACGTTAATTACTAGATTTTTACTGGTAATGATGAGGGTTTGAGACTGATCGAGTTCATGGAAGATAATTTTTGACAACAGATGGTTACCAAACCAACACGCGGTGACAATATTTTAGACGTGATGACGAACGACGAAAATATAATCGAAGGTTTGGAAGTAGGTAAGAATTTGGGATGTAGTGATCACCAAATTATTAGGTTTAAGCTATTGATAGAAAACAGTAAGGATAGTAACGTAATAGAAGTCCCTGATTTTCGTAGGGCTAATTTTGATAGTTTTGCGGACAGGATGAGAGTAGTGGACTGGGGTGATTTATTTATGGGTAATGACGCAAATTTTCATTGGGAGGTGTTTAAAGAAAGTGTTTTTAATATCGAGAGGGAGTTTATTCAGCGTAGGCCCAACCGCACAGAGCGTATAGACTTAATAAGCGCAATGGCACGGTAGCTAACTTTAATAGATATATCGAGCTTAGACGTCAGGTTAGAAGATCTTTTAGGAATGCTAAGCGTAATTTTGAGATACTTGTAGCTGCGGATAGTAAACATAATCCGAAAAAGTATTTTGACTACGTCAATAAGCGTAAGCCGATAAAAGATAACATAGGCCCTCTAGTGGACGCTAACGGCGGTTTGGCTTCCGATGCTCAAGTGATGGCGGATATTTTTAACAACTTTTTTGAGACAGTTTTTACCGTAGAAGACGTAAACAATGTCCCCTATGTGAACGATATCGTTCCATTTAGTAGCGAGACTATTTTGAATGAAATAACTGTGTACGAGGGTGAGATTGCGCATTATATCGATAAGCTAAAAGTTAGCAAGGCTCCAGGCCCTGAAGCGCTTTATCCCAGACATTTGAAAGATTTGAAAGACGTTATCGTTGGCCCATTAACAAAAAATTTTAATCAGTCACTGGAAGCGGGGATTATTCCTGAAGACTTTAAATTAGCTAACGTTATGCCCTTTTAAAAAAAAAGGTGACTGCACAGTAGCTAGCACTTATAGACCTATTAGCTTAACGTCAATTGTCGATAAACTCTTGGAATCCGTAGTTAGGGATCGTATCGTCGATCACTTAGAAAGTCTCGATTTGATTAATAGTAGTCAGCATGGGTTTCGACGCCATAAATCTTGTTTAACTAATTTGTTATAGCTTTATAACGAAATAGTGCGCGAATACGATAGGCATAGAGTGGCTGACGTTATTTATTTAGACTTTAAAAAAGCGTTTGATACAGTTCCGCATAGAAGATTAATTGTGAAGGTTAAAGCGCACGGTATACGCGGTCAGGTAGCTAACTGGTTAGAAGAATGGCTTCGTGCCAGGAAACAGTGGGTCGTTGTTAATAGTAGAGAATTGGGGTGGTTGGATGTAGGTAGTGGTATCCCTCAGGGTTCAGTGTTAGGAACCATTGCTATTCGTAATCTACATTAACGACATAGATGTAGGCTTGACCAGTAACGTGTCAAAATTCGCGGACGATACTAAAATAGGCGGTAAAGTTATTAACGTGGACGATAGAAATAGGCTCCAAGATGATGTAAATAGGATTATGTAGTGGACGGATAAGTGGCAGTTGCAATTTAACATGGATAAATGGATGATAGAGAGTTAGCGAGCGTTGACGAGGAAGTAGACTTAGGCGTACGCGTATCTAAGGATTTAAAAGTTAGGAACCAGTGCCTGGAGTCTTGCGCAAAAGCTAATAGGATGTTAGGCTTCATAGCGCGTAATTTCAAATTTAAATCGAAGAATATTATATTGCCCCTTTACAAGTCCCTAGTCAGGCCTCACTTAGAATATGCCGTTCAGATAGGATTAAAGAGTTAGACTTGCATTCACTCGAAACTAGGAGATTAAGGGGGGGGGGAGCCTATTGAAGTGTTCAAAATCGTTAATAAAATCGATAAAGTAAATTTTGACAAATTTTTCATTTTCGATAATAGCAATACTCGTAATAACAGATTTAAATTACGTGGCAGACGTTTCATTACTAACATCGCTAAAAACTTTACTTTTAAAGTAATTGATAAATGGAATAATCTTCCCTCGTCCGTCGTGAACTCTACCAGCGTTAATATGTTTAAAAACCATTTAGATAGGCATTTTAAAAATATTTACGTTGTTTAAAATAATAAAACAATTAGCAACAGGAGCTCTTGGGGTCGAGGTTTGAGTCTGACGACGATTAATGCCAGCTTGTGACATGCCAGCGTGTGATATGCCAGCAATAAAATTATATTAAAAAAAATAAACTAACACAAACTTAGATATAGCTCGTAGCGTAAACTAACCCGCTTTTTGTTATACTCTTCATACTTTTTTTTTTGTTCTTTTCTTATCCTCTCTTTACTTGTATGTCTGTAGTTTGTATGGTATGACAAGTGTTTAAGTTAAGACTGTGTTTGCATGGTTTGTAAGCGTTCTTATTTTACTTCTTTTTATCTTTCACCCCTTTCCTATTCTTTTCGACTAGTTTTCCGACTTGTCGGCAGTGGCCGGCGGATGATGATGGCGAGTCTTTCTCCTTCTTTCTGAATGAATGTTAACCCACGAATGATAGGTTTTACTACTTACTTAACCCATTATTCTCTTCTTTTAACCCCCCCCCCCCTACTCTCTTCTTTCTCTCGGGCTAACCTTAGAGTGGATCTTAGGGTCTTTGTTAGCCTTAGCTTTTGTAGATCTGTAGATCTTTATTGCGGATCATTCACAATCCATAGCCACTTAACCTAACATACAAGTACAATCCTACGTACCTGTTATACACTGAACCTAATACAAAAATAAGGCCAATATAGCCACTTAACCTAGCATACTGGCTTACTGTTTGATTAATTATCTGCCAATTTTAAGTATATTGTTATTACATGAGACGACAGTAACTGAAAAAGATCATTTGTATACGTAAAAGAAAATAACTAGCTTAGTGTAAAAATCGGAGAAATTATGAAAATAAAAAAGAGTTTAATAAAAATACTGATGAATTGTGGGAAGCTGAGTTCAGATATGATTTTGTGGAAACTATACTTTAAATTATTACTTATACAACAAATAAAACATCTTTGTTGCGGATCATTCACAATACATAGCCACTTACCTTACATAAAAGTACAATCTTATGTATTATACGCTGAACGTAATAAAAAAATAAGGCCAACATAGCCACTTAACCTAACATACAAGTACATACAAATACAATCTTATTACAACACAACTTAATATGCATATATAATCTTTGCTATATTACAAAAATAAGGTATTGTAAACCAGCAGTTGTCTGAACCAAGACTGCCAGATAGGTGAGAGGTACACAGTATCTGAAGACAGGACATTGTACAATAACACATTAGAGCTGTTTTGGACCCTAGTAATGAAATTATATATATTCTTCCGGATTAATATTTGGCTGGTATGTAGGCTACGCGTAGTAAACATAAAACTCGCACTGCACCATTTTGGTTCCCTACATACAGTAGCATACGAAAAATATTATAAGCAGCAGAGAGTTTATTCATAGCAGTTTTTGTATAGTTCCACCACAGATGGGATGTATACAATGCAATACAGTAAGTTCTAAAAAGATAAGTTTTAACTGATTCTGAATACATACCAAATTTCATTAATAGCATGTTACACTGTACATACAGCTTTTTACATTGCCTCTCAATATCAAGTTCATCTCGCAGCTCGTGAGTAATTATATGACCTAAGTATTTACATGTGTCTTTGAAAAGTATAGTCTGACCATTCATTTCAAAAGACCCACATGATGCATGTTTCAGTAGATTACAACTAAAAATCAAAATACAACTCTTTGTCCCATTATAGGTGATGTCATTTTCTATACCATATTGTTCACATATCTCTAATAATACTCTCAGCTCATGGGGAGAGGGTAACAGAAGAACAAGGTCATCAGCATACATTAAATGATTAATTTTTTCCTTTCCAATGACACAGCTAGTACGTGCAGTTTTTAGTTCATTGGTAAGGTCATCCATGTATATACAGAAAAGATAGGGTGATAATATACTCCTTTGCCTAACACCATTAGTTACCTTAAAACCTGTTGATACAGTGTTTTTCCATCTTACAAACATGGTCTGCTCTGTATACCAGAATGCACGTATCCTAAGTATATATTTAGGTACCCCTCGACACAAGAGTTTCTTGAAAAGTTTGTGATGGTTAACTCTATCAAATGCTTTTGATGTATCCAAAAAACATGACTATACATTGCTACTTGACATCTTGTACTTTAGGACAGCTTCCTTTCGCATATAAATACACATGTCAGTACCATGTTTCACTCTAAAGCCAAATTGATTGTCATAAGTCTGCAAGTAAGTACTTATCCTATTATAAATGACATGCCTATAATTATTCTTATTACAGATACTAGCACCCTTATTTTTAACAACTGGCAACAATACAACTGACAAAATGGACTGTGGCAAGTACCCATGTATCATACAGCTTGTGAAACACTGCAAGCATAAGTATTATACGAGGGCTACAACATTTTAAATGTTCTGCTTGTATGCCATCTAGGCCACAACTTTTGTTATCACCTAACTTATGAATAGCCTGCCAGATTTCTGAGTCATTAATTAGTAGCTCCTCAGAGCGTTCTACATTTAGGCATATACTTAGTCTATCCCCCTCCCCGAGACAATTAAATAGGGTTTCATAATGATTTTTCCACAGTTCTGCAATGTTTTTTGCACCATGTACAGTTGTACACCCTCTATTACATTTGGCAAGGTAAGATTACTATTGTTAATTTTATTAACCTCCTTCCAGAATTCCCTACTGGAGGTATTGCTATTTCCTAATTTTCTGGTTAGAGATTTTCTTCGAAGATTCGCTTCATTTTTCCTTATAAATCTAAGAATCCTTGAATCTAGCACGAGTTCTATTTTTCAGTTGGAAGAGTTCCCCCTGCCTAGGTTTCCCCATAGCAACCCATTCCACGAATACATTTTTGCTACATCATACAAATCAGCACAGTATTCTGCCCACCCTACGTAGATTGACATTTACTTTTCCCCATTTTTTATCTTTAAAGCTACTTCCATTCGCAGCCTTAATGGCATGTTCAAGCTCACCATAATACTTATTTAAGAGATCTGTATGTTTTACATCATCACAGGAGGGATTCCTCAAGCCAAAGCTTCTGAAGGAATCCTCACAAGCCTTAGTAGTGCATCATTCTGCATTGTATAGTAATCTACCTCAGAATGACTAAGATTTGACCACTTAACCTTATAGTAATCAGCATTATCACAGTCATTGTCTAAGTCAGGTGCTACCATACAATCAAGCCTTACTACAAATGGGATATGATCAGATTCAAATACATCATAAAGTATGGACATGCTATTGATTATATTATAACCATCGTGGGAGGCTATACAGTGGTTTAGACACGAGTGAGTCCCCCAAGATCACTAACATACTGTATGTAAATGAGTCATTAGGGAATAGCAATTTACTGGCAAGTTTGTAGTCGCATGCCTCACAGTAATTGATAAGAAGGTTAGCAAAGGTTAGGTTTAGTGATATTACTGTTAAAATCACCAACCACTGCAACACATGAAGAGTCCAGCTCCTCTAGCAGTATATTTAGTTTACAGAGTCTATCTAAAAATACCTCCTCATTTTCAGCACACTCATAAGGCATATAAATATTGAATATATACAGTATTTTGTTATCACTAGTTAATTTTATGGCTACAACCCACTCATATTCATAACTAATGGGCTCTATAGACCTATCCAGCTGTGAGTGCCACATTATAGCTACACCTTCCTTCCTATTCTCTCTGGCCACAGTAATAACTTCACTATCATCATTGGGTGAGTTAGCTATTCCCCTGTAGTTAGGCTTAATATTGATTTTTGCACTCTTGTTTAGAGAGCCAAGTTTCCTGAAAGCAAGAAATGTCATGTGCAGATAAAAGTTTATTAATCTAGTAGGATGGGCGCAAAAGGAGAGAGTGCAATGCAATGGGGAGGGGATGTTGCAAGAGGTTATGCAACAAAGGGGATGGGAATGTTGCAAAAGGTTATGCAACTATGGGGAGGAGTTATCCCCCAAGTTGCAATGAACTCCCGCTGAGGGAGACCTCTTTGGGGGAGAAGTTGGGACGGTCTCACCCCCCCCAAAGGGGTATACCTAACCTAAGAGAGAGAGTGAAAGGAGAAGGAGAGAGGTGTTCGCTTGGCAGGAGCCAAGCGCATATTAAGACATCCCAGCGCTTGCTGTCTTATAACCCCCTAATCAGCCAGTTGGCTTAATCAGTCAGTTGGCACAGTGTATACAACGTTTGGACAAATGCACGTACACCCCCGTCTATACGCCCATAAAATATTACACTCACACACACACACACACACCTATATGCGCGATTATATGCGCCAGGTTCGAGACCCAGTGACGGCGCGTCCTTCCACGGTTGGTAAATAAATGGGAAATCAGGGGATGCCGTTAAACTGTATTGCAACATTCGATCATGTTGTTTATCTGTTTGTTTATTCCTCCCCCTCTCTCTCTCTCTCTCTCTTATATATATATATATATATATATATATATATATATATATATATATATATATATATATATTTCTAAGGTGGAGTGTAAAGCTTGACCTTCGCCAGAATGAACAATTCGTGCCGAAGCCATCGAAAGCAAAGGAGAGCCTATATATGTACGATTCCGGAAAAAAGGTCATCTAATAAATTCTGAAAATTGGTACAAGAAACGTACACCAAATTTATAATCACGCCAAACTGCATTAATTAGCTCTCTCTCCGACTAACTTGACTTGGATATTACGGTCTTTTTCACGTGTAACTTCTGCAAATTAAAACAGGACAAATGGTACACATAGCATTGAAATGAAAATGTACAGCACAAATGAATAAATAGAAAGGGAATATGATAAAGGAGAGAAATGAAGAGAAGGAAGGCAAAAGCGGTATAAACAAAAACCTACCTAAACAATTCCTAATTAAACAATGTAAATAGCTGAAGAATAGGACATAAATATTTATGAAAATATATATATATATATATAATTATATTAAACATCGTTCTGAAAATTGTGGAGTTTGACGCAGAAATTTGTGATCTCCAAATAAACTTTGGGTTTTAATGAATCGCATCCACCACACACCTCTGTTATTTTTTAAAATTTATTTTACGAGATTGTATCGTACGATAAAGCAGGACACCTATAAACTTTTACAACTACGAGAATTGTTTCGAAGTGCTGCAGACCTTCCTGACCTGATGATTTTTCCTTTTCCTTCATGGGTAATTGGTTTTAAAACTATATTCTAGTTTCTGACGTTTTATTTTTCAGAGGAAATAATAAGTTTTCCGTACCTATTTTAGATGGGGTACAATAAACCGTTTTACAAATTTATCTTCCAACCTCATTAAGCACATCATATAATTGGATGCCTATCATACGTTCAAATCTCCCTTTCTCCACCAACTCATCGGCGCCCGAAAGCAAGACCAAAGACAACGCGTTTCTCTCTTTCTACGAATGGGTATATCTGATACGCCTCAGATTTCACGGGGCAGCCAATCACAACCCTGTGGGCGGAGCCCAGGACCTCTGGTTGGAGGCTAGGCGGGCCTATACATTAAGCCCAGCCCAAATTTCACTGATAGCCAATAGGAAGCTCGCGAATCGGGTATTGTGAGATACTCACAATTACGATCCCATTTATAAAAGGAGGTACTTTCATATTAGGGCCTCAATTCAGTCGTTTTTCTGGAACAGTGTTTTTGAAATACCTCGCCATGAGCCAAGCGTCGCTCTACAACTCCCCGGAATTGTTTGAAGATAAAGATTTCTACGCTGAGGCAACACGTCTAATTTTCAACATTGTAGACCAAAATAAGTTTCTTTCAACGCAGACTGTTGCAGAAATTTGTGATGGAGTGCAAGAACCATTCAATGAAGACGATATTAAAATTTAAGTAATTAATTTGTGATTATATACGTCGTGTCATTCACTGCATGTATTATAATTTTTCAAACTAGGAATAAATGTGTTTTGAAAAATAGTTTGTGATTTAAGCGGATGGCCGGACATATATATATAACGTTTCAATCAGTGTTAGTTAATTTACAAAAAGCCATAATAAATGCGTTTAGAAAAACTAGATTGTGATTTATTCTCGGTCTATATACAACGTTTCATTCATTGGAAGTATTATAATTTTTAAAATTCGTAATAAAACGAAGTGAAAAGAAATCTGCCCAGAGGTCGAGGCCCGGTCTCTCTCTCTGCCTCTCTCTCTTTCTCTCTCTCTCTCTCTCTCTCTCTCTCTCTCTATATATATATATAATATATATATATATTCCTCTGTGTGTATTTTGGTGAAAAACAACAGGTTTTTAATTATTGCCCATTGTTTCCTTCGTGGTTATTTCGGTATATATATATATATATATGTGTGTGTGTGTGTGTGTGTGTGTGTGTGTGTGTGTGTGTGTATACAGTATATTTATATTAAAAAGCGTAGTTCCTACGTTTCCTAACTTTTGGTCCACCCTATTATATATATATATATATACACAAACTTCGTACATACTTTTCACATACGCTTCGATATTGTGTTCCGTAAAGCTCCAAATGTGCACTTTTTAATGCAACTTATAAGATAAACGAGCGTTTTAAAATTTAAGACCTTAACTTTTTCAAAGAAAACTTTTGTCGAAGGGAAATTTTGTTAAAAATAAATGTCTTTTGCAGACTCCTTTTAATACAAATTATAAAATAGGATTCACTTCATACTTTCAAAATACTTTTTATAACTACGCAACGGAAAATTATGTTCTTTGGTACCAGTATTATATATATATATATATATATATATATATAATATATATATATATATTTGCCAGGCGTCCTAATCGGCATTTTCTCTTGTTGTAACTCTTTGATTAAACTTTAATTTAACTTAACTTTAATTGATTCAGTATGAACTAATCATGTTAATTTCTCCTTAAAGGACCGAAACGGAGCTTGAACGTATTAGAGCTGCTTTTCGTTTTGATGAAAGAGGAATAAATGATTTGGAGGCTTTACCGCACAGCCAACCCAGTGACGTGAATACTGAGGTCGAGGTATTGGCTCACATCCAGTCCAACGAACGCCAGGTCATCGAGGAACTAATGTAAGTTTTTTGTCTACTCGCATTTTAT
This sequence comes from Bathynomus jamesi, assembly GCA_023014485.1. Lineage (NCBI taxonomy): Eukaryota > Metazoa > Arthropoda > Malacostraca > Isopoda > Cirolanidae > Bathynomus > Bathynomus jamesi. Next base: position 1,892,651 of record JAJOZX010000040.1, on the reverse strand, counting down.
AGTAAATGTTTCATTCGCGGTTATCCTCAATTATAGCCTAGTTTGCACTGAGCTATAATTTCTGAACACAATTCATGAAAAAATGGACTTTAATTAAAAAGATTCAGTATCAATTAAGCATGTTAATGTGTCCTTAAAGGGCCGATACGGAGCTCGAACATGATATAGCAACTTTTCGTGACAGCTTTGATGAAAGAGAAATAAATGATTTGGAGGCTTTACCGGGCAGCCAGCCCATGGGCCTGAATACAGGAGGGGTCGAGTTATTGGCTCATATCCGGTCCAACGAATGCCAGGTCATCGGGGAACTAATGTAAGTTTTGTTTAGGGTTAAGAACAAAACACATTGTATTTTCATTTAATTTATTAAATGGCAGAAAACATGTACAAAGCGGCTTACAGAACTAGCGCCCATTAAATAAGCCTTAATGGCGACATTTTACAAATACGCCTTTACACAATATAGTTACAAATATATATACACACCTTTACACAATACAACGAATGCTCACAAATAGGTACCTTTTTTTATCTGTCTGCATACCAACTCGTCATTCATTTCAGTGTCGCACAAATCGAATAATTTTAAAAAATTTATAAATCCCTTCCCACGTGACATGTGCAAGAGAAATGAAAGATAATACATCCCAAAAGTGTTACTAAAATATCCTTGGAAACGGTAAGGATTCCATACAATTTCAGGAATATGTAACTGTTTGATAAATTTTACAACCACAGGGTCATTCCAGGGCTGAGTGCCGAGTGAATAAAAATAGTACATTCTTTCCCTATTTTTAAAATAGATTGCAAACCAATGAATCCCCCCACACACAATGTCGGTGTTCACGATAATCCCATACCAGTCTCTCGTAGTTGCCAATTTCAATATTTCATTCTTCGCAAACACGCCGATAAATTTGGAGCGTGTGATTCGGTCACTTTTCATTACTCTCTGGAGTGTATTCGCGTCCATTTTAAGTCTGTGACCACGTTCCTGAAACGATCAATTTCTATTAGAGCCTGTGATTCGAGGTACACGAGTACACTAATAGGCGCGTCTATAGGGTTGGCAAATTCCAACCTGACTGAGTTGTTCCCACTTTGTTGTGGACCTCACACTGGCTGAATATGGCGTGTCGAAAGTTGGTTTCAAGGTATGCAGAGTAACTATGATCGCAGTCCGTTCCATCTGAATGGGTTATACGTAGTTTAGCGTACATGTGCATGCAGCTCGGATCAAAAAAGTAAGGGCCTGAGCTGGGCCCTCGGCACTCGGCGAACTAATTATATTTAATGGGTTAATTGCAATAAAGTCGCTATGCTCAATAGAGACTTGAGTAGGGGGCATATCAAAGAGGGACAGTTCCGATTTACGGCATTGTGAACTACACGGATGGATGAAACGCGCCATGACGAGTCAGAAATAGCACCACCTCTCTCGACAACTAGTAATCAGCCTATGTTTCGTGAGAGTAGTGTCCTCAGCTTATATCAGTTAAAAAAATGATCAGCCATAGGTTTCATACGCTTAGAGCACTTCTTTTTTTATTTCCTTTTACGTTTAGCGCCAGGTGATGGTAACCCCTTCTTTCTGACAACCCTTTTCTTTCCGTCACCACGCATTTTTCTCTTTGCATCGTTGATGATTTCGTCCCGTGTACGTTTTAAATGTTTTTTAGAGCTTCTTTAGGTTTAGTTCCACCCATTATGTCTTCTACCGCGTTAAAACCTGATTGTAACGCCTTCCTCCCGAGGTATCTAACAACCCTCTTCAACAGCGGGACAGCGGTGCGTAGTATGGTTGAAAAAATGGATCCAAGCCCACTCCCATGCTGATATCTCACCCTTCGATAGACTGTGAAAGGCTTTGGGTCATTATAACTGAATGCGACGAAAGTATAGCTTCACTGTTAAGCTCCCATCACCGAATGGGAAATTTTTTCCCTCAATCGTTCTTATATATATCGAGATATTAGTTAATAGATTATTCGCAACATTCACATAATGGGGATTGTCATATGTAAAGCTCAAACTTTTCCCTCTATGTTTGGGATGTGTGCAATGCGCAGCAGGCACGCCTGGGTGTCCCCAACAAATTGATGCTCTACGATATTGCTGTAAATATAGCATATGTCTTGGGGTGGGCAGCTTTCGCCCAATTTCTCCATCTTCAACTGATACATTAAGCTGGACAAGTCATGTTGTGCCTCGTGAAAGGTATCTCTTTGGAGAGCTGCACTATATCGACCCTCGGCCACAATTTCTACTAAGCGTTGATTTTAACTTCAATGTCCATGCAGGCGTGTCTATGTTTACGACTTCAAAAAGTAAATCGTTTCTTAGGTACGACTTTTCAAGACTTGTTTAACCCCGTCACAATGTCCATGGCTGTCATAATGACCGATTCCTAGCGTTACACTTGTACTATAGTACTGTACCTCACCGAACAGGACTGATCGCATAGTATTGTCTAAGGTTATGCCTAATTTTATGCACTCATCGATTCTTCTAAGCATCAGAAATATGATTTGCTCATTTTCAAGAGTTAAAAATTTGGTAGCTAACTGGAGTTCACATAAACCCACCTCATACGAATCACCTCCAATTCAATGGGTCCGTGGAGTTCTGTCACAAAGTTGGCCAGGGTGTTGTTAGGATGTACAGACAGAGAAGAGGACGGGAGTATGACATAGAAGTGGTTAGGCGCCATGTTGCATACTATTTAAGCTTCATTATTGCAGCAGCTTTTATATAGGTGTTGAAGCTTTCTGGGTAACCCAGCCATTTCCCCAGGTACATTTTTCTCTTTCTTGAACATTTGCTGCCTAAAATTTTTTCAATTTTAAACATACTTTTTCCTAAATTAAATGTCACTTTCTGCAACTCCTCGCGGTAAAAGCCTGCGATTTCTTCCCCATTCAAATCTTCAACGTAATATCATACATCATTATCTCTCCTTTAGGTCTCATAGCACTAACTTTAAAAATCTCACGTGTCCATCCTTGCTCAAATCCCTTCTCGAATTCATTTACCGAACGTGGTAGCCTTACATAATCATTGATTTTGAAATGTGTAGAGTGTGGTGGCGGTGCTCCATCTCTTCTCACCTCTGGGCGCGAATCTCTTCCTAAAACTTCTTTAGGTGCTGTGCCAATCGTACGGTGGTGTGAACGGTTGTATGACGACGCCAATGACCCCAGAATGTTTATATACCTGTATGTGTTTTTATGTGTAAAATAGCGATGCATGCGTTCCTTTATGGTACGTTGAGCTCTTTCAGCTAAAGAGGCCTTATGTATAGAACTGCTAGTGTAGTAACTGATATTAAACTCTGTCAGCATGTTCTGAAAAGCGCGGCCTATAAATTCTTTCCCCATATCCGTACAAAAATAGCCAAGAACCCTATCTTCTTTTAACATCAGCGTTTTGGTCACTTTACCAACTGTTTCAGGCGGTTTATTTTTCAGTGGAATTAACCACAGATATCTAGAGAATACATCTAGTATGAATAGGATGTAGTGGTAGCCATCATTATACACTGAAAATCTTTGCATGTCTGTTAAATCCGCTTGCCAAATAGAGTCAATCGAAGCCGCTGTTGTCTTGGTCGTTTTAAACCTTTTTTTCATCGGCGAATGAAGTGTATAAGCATCCTCCTCCCGCAAAAACCTCTCAACATCTTTTTTCCCTACTCCGTAAACACCTCTGTACAGTCTATTAACGCCGCCATAGGAGGCGGGGTTAGAAATGTCACAATAGCGTTTACTTAATATGTTAGCCATTTGCATATTTTAGAGACACGTGGATAAGGTTGGCCGTTTGTTCTCTTCTTTCTCCTCTTCAGAGACGCTACTGCTAGGGGCGATGGCGTACTCAGTTGTGACACATGCGAGACTTGATCCAAGTCTTTTGACTTATTCAGATTACCTATCAATGTTTTGGGGACATTTATTTGTTGTAATCTTGCTTTAATATGCTTCCATCCTGTTGGTGATGGCCTGTCCCACTTTCTCACCAGATCATGGACAATATCAACGATGTTGGATCCTTGTACCTTGTTCCTTCAACAATGACCTCGCCTGTATCGGCCCACTGTATGATGGGGTCCTCACTCAATAAATTATAAAGACTTAAGCCTTTATTCCTCAATGTATGTGGGAGACTGCTTTTTAATACATGTTCGATGTGTTGCGTTCCGTTATTCTTTGGTTGGTCATCTCTAACGTCGAACACAGGTCCTATCTCGCCATGCTCAGCGTTGTTCGCGTTGTGCCTAATAACCACGGGGAGCTCTGTCGGAGTCTTATAATCTTCGTACTCATGAAGAAATTTCTGCAGAAACTCTTGGTACAAGATCCTTTTCTCATCAGGTAACTTTTTAATATTTAATAGTGCTAACAACTCGCTTTCCATTCTTTTAAGTCTGCTTTGCAATGAAGCATACACCTCGTGCGGAATCACTACTACTTTCTTCATTATATTAATCTAGTCAGTAAAGGTCCCAAAACTGAAAATAAGATGGGGAAGAATGATCCCCCTCTTTGTACAATAATTCGCTTTTTCTTCCCCACAGTTTGACTTTTACGAGCGAGCGCACGTCTTATGTTCTTGTAACGACGTAAGCGAGCCTTCTGAGGGGGTTTCATTGGCACATTACATTTTATAACATTAAGACAGATTTCACAGATGCATTTTAAAAAGTCGGAGTAGATATTTTTAACAAACATCTGTTGCAGTGCCCGGGGCAATCGTTGATAGATTTGTATTAATTCACGATATTTCTTCAACCTATTTGTCATTCTGGAATATACACCGTTTCAGGCTCGTTTGGGAATATATTCGTTCTTAGAAGCACCCCAAACGTGTTTCGCGGGTGAAGGTCACAAAGCAAATATCCGTAACGCTGACTTGTGGCTTCTTTATAAACCTCCAAAAACTCCTTACGCTGATTCGGGAACATCTGATTGGGTAATACCCAAGTTTGTAAGACTAGATATTGTGTATTTAACGACACGTCGCGCAAGTATCTATTTTTAAAAAATAGATTCTGGTTGATGAAGAATACGCTTACTGTATGTTAAGATGGTGGGAGAACACTGTAAATGTCTCGGCAAACGTTTTATCCATTTCCAACATGAGATCGTCAATTACAATGACTGTATGTTCATTACCTTTTAACGAATTAACGTTATATACACCTTTGTGGTACAAAATTTCATCTTGTTACTCGTTGAACACTTACTGATACGTCGAATAGCACCATATTACTTTATGCACAAATTTTGAGAACATCTCCCCCCTTATCTTTAATGATTTTAAGCATAAATACAGTTTTACCACATCCTGTAGGGCCATATAGAATACATGTGGAGGGGATTGTGAACCTGAATTTTTCTACAGATTCCATCTCTAACACGTCACACCCCTAAGTAGGTCATTTACAAAATATTACAAAATTTAAGTGCTGCTCCTTATATTCTTGTTTTTCTTCTTCCACAGAACTGTGAATGACGATGATGTACAGCCCCCAACATCGATATCACAGATGAAACCGATGACCGTGTAGCTACAGGCTCCATCACCGCTGACGAACCCTCACCAGCGATACCTGTAGCATGCGACAATTCAAAGCGGAAGCATGATGAAGAACCCTCCACGTCAGGTATAATACCTTCCTCAAATATGTCCCATTATTCCTGTTCAGTTCCGGGTACTTCCTCCACAGTAGCAGCAGCAGCTTCTCATACTGTGGAGGAAGATATAACATTCGAGTTGGTGCGCACCGCTACCCCCACCCCTGCCCTGACTAGAAATTGGTACGTGGTCAGGGTTGACCCTGGCTCCCTGTATACCAACGGTGTTCGACTGCGACGCGTAGTTGAACGTGTTGTGGAGTTTTCCCTTCAGAACCGCGGCGAACGTGAATTCAGGACGAGGTTGCCCTTCAGGTTCGGGTCAGATTACGGGGACGGAGATGATTTTTGGGTAGTAATACCGTTCAGACGTTTGGCGGCTGTATACATAGAATATATCTTGGGTCGTATAATGCAGGCCTCTCAAAGTAGTACAGCCTTCAATATGGCCAATTTCATGGTAGATATTGACAGAGTATTCTGGGTTGAGGGTCATAGTGCCACGCCTTATACTCTGAATTCCAATTCTCCGGTTATTTAAAGAAAGCATTTAAACGTCGATCGTGGTTGCGGCTTTATAACAATAGTCTTAGCTCATATGTTCACTCTGCTAAATACATGGACGCAAAAAATTTGGCTGCCTACGATTGTGCAGCTTGCTCGTAAACTGGCTTCAGATTGTAACCTTGAGTTTGAGTGTAATATGGGTCCTGAAGAACTGAGAAGGGCCGAGCAGGAAATGAATGCACGTATAGTCGTCTTTGGAATGGATGATCGTCGTAGGACTGTGTATGTTTTTAAAAGCTGTGTGAGAGATCGTACAAGACCTCTACTTATTTTAGGATTCTCAGGAACATCGTATCTTCCCATTTGTAACATAAGGGCTCTCTACGCTAGTTATGATAAAAGTAAAAAATATGGAAGGCATCATGATTTGTGTAAGGGATGTCTCGAGTTTGCTGATCATATAGTTAAACATTGTAAGGATTGCTACATGGTATGTGAGCAGTGTAAAAGCCCCAAATGTGAAAGTCGTTTAGTTGAAACCGAGGAGTATAATGTGTGTAGACGTACATTTTTGAATAATAAATGCTTTGAACTCCATAAATCAATTGGCACTCGCAGGAAAATGAGGATTTGTAACTGCGGTGTGTTTTACATGATGGATAATTGGGAGAATTTCAAACATAAATGCGATGAAATTCACTGTTCTACACGTCATGAAAAATATAAGGCGGATGGAGTGAAGCATGTATGTTATATGAAAGATGCTAAGCCTAAAAATAGCCCTTGTATAACCGTGTACTACGATATAGAAACTTACACCAACGTTGAAACCAAAGAGGTTATTCCACATTTACTCGTAAGTCAGACTATCTGTGATGACTGCATGGAGATCGAGTGTGATGAGTGTCACAAATGTGGAAAACGGACAAACGTCTTTAAAACGACTGCACACGACAGCCGTGTGAAACTTTGTATCCTATATTGTCAAATTAGCGAACAAGTTAAAAAAAATGACTGTGTATATTCTTGCCCATAACGAGACAAAAAGTCGTCTGCAATATTTACAGGTGATCCCTTGAAAAGAGGCAACAAACTAATACAGACGCAGATAAGAGGTAATGTACAGTTTAAAGACACCCTGCTGTTCACACCTTGTAAATAAGCAAAGCTACCCAAGGTCATGGGCGTAGCCGCTGAAGTTTCAAAAGGGTATTTCCCTTACACATTCCTCACTAGCGAAACTTTAAATGACGTAGCACTACCTCCGCCCAAACATTACTTTAACTACACCAACATGAGTGATAGTGAGCGTGAAGATTTTGACCGTTACTACAACAGTTTTAATGAAGCTAGTCCATACAATATAGCTGATGAATGTTAACGTTATTGCGTAAATGATGTGCGTGGGCTTAGAGTATGTTTCCAGGCCTTTAGAAGGATGTACATAGCCCGTTTAAAATGCGATCCGCTGCAAGTCGCAACCACCATCGCCTCATTGTTTTACGGTGTTCAAGAATAACTTCATGACTAAAGACACCTTAGCAGTCATTCACCGAAACAATCCCCGCAGTTATGGGCAAAAGGCTATTTACTGGCTCATACACCTGGAGAAACAGACCGGGGTATCCATAAAGCATGCCCGCAACACGGATGAAGTACCCGTTAAGGTCAATGGTCGTGTTTTTTGGGTTGATGGCCTAAGTGAGGATCCAACCACTGGTGAGAAGACTGTGTATTCCTTTAACGGCTGCTGGTGGTATGGATGGCCGCGTGCTGACTGTGCCGTCACAGGGGATCTCCATGGAAGATCCACCGCCGACAGCCTCGCATGGACCCGTAACCGCGATCAACTTATAGGCTTCCAGTTCACTCACAAGATCGTGTGGGAGCATGAGTATGATGCACGGATGGAAATAGATGACCAGTACCGTGAAGAAATAAGGGCCATCAAACGTTCAATAGTGTTGGACCCCCTCAAATGCGGTGACAGCTTGTTTGGAGGGCTTACAAACCCATTCAAGCTATACTTTCCGCCTACGGAGGGCGTGAAACTCTATTACTACAACTTTTGCTCTTTATATCCCTACGTGATGAAGAACAATCCGTACCCCGTAGGTGCGCCTGAAAAACTGGTGGGTCCTACCATACCAACTATCGAGGAGTTTTCAGCAAACTTGAATGAGCGCTACTTTGGACTCTCGTTCGTAGACGTGCTCCCCCCTCGCGATTTATGGATGCCGATCTTACCCGTCGTTATAGATCACAAGTTTATGTTTCCCCTGTGTGTGAAGTGCGCAGAGGAGAACAACGGTGATTGTAACCATACAACCAACCAGCGTAAGATCAGAGGTGTATATACAAGCCCTGAGCTGGCCCTAGCCGTTCGCCATGGTACAGAATATTGAAGATACATGATGTGTGGAGGTTTCAGAAGCTACCCAACCTTTTCACGCCATATATAAACGCTTTTTTGACGGATAAGGTAGAAGCATCGGGATATCCGTGAGGGGTTGATACCGAAGATGAATAAACGGTTTATATTCAGCGTTACCGTGCCCATGAAGGTATACAGCTTGACTGATCCCAAATTGTTAAGAATCCTGGTAAACGCTTTAGTGCAAAGTTGTGTCTAAACAGTCTTTGGGGGAAATTTGCACAGAGTACTGGCAAAGGGAACGTTCATTTGGCACAGTTATAGTGAAGTCTGGGATTATGCCAACGCTCCCAATAAAGAGGTTATGGAGATCGTGAATGTAGGTAATACTTACATAATAAGGTACAACATCGCCGAACTGGCCACAGATACCTCACGGGTTACAAACATACCTGTAGCCAGCTTCACAACGGCCTACGCCCGCATCAAACTTTGGGGACTACTGCACTCTCTTGGGCGGAGGGTGGTGTACGCTGCCAGAGATAGCGTGTTATTCACAGCGAGGGAGGGTGAATACATGCCTGCTATTGGGGAATTCCTCGAAGAGTTAACTGACGAGATCAAGGATGAGTATAGTGATGGTGCATACGCTGACTCATTTGTATCAACAGGGCCAAAAACCTGAGGTACGGGTGAGGGTGGGGGATGATATGAAATATATCGTTTAGGCTAAGGGTATCACGCTTAACCATGCGAACCGACGAATTGTTAACTTTGACTCGTTGAAGGATCTAATATGTTTGGAAGATGAGGGAGACCAGCCACCCCAACTGACTGTGGGGACCCACAATTTTCGGGCGCAGAAACTGGGGTGTGTAAAGGAAATTAGGGGCACGAAGGTATGCCGTAACACCTATAGGAAACGTTACCAGGTGCCTGGTACCTACGATACCGTACCCTTTGGATACCTTAATTCTTGATTGTATTTATATATATGTGTATTGTTAACGATATGTTTATTTATTACGTATATTTGCATTAATTATGGTTTCATTTTCTCCTTTGCGTGCGTGCGTGTGTGCATTCCTAAGCTCCGCCCACTGTAAGATCGGTCACGTGACTCCTGCCACTACCTGAGCATATCTCTTCCCTGCGTGTTCAGTTGTCCGCTGCAAGCCCTGGATCTCAGACGTGTATTTTCTCGCGTAGACGAAAAATAGTAATGGCTACCTTTAATAGTGTGTGTTCAACGTTTATGAAGTGGTATTCGGCAAAGTGCGAAGATGTGGTGGATACTGAAAAACTCCCTATTCCACCCTCCTTTCATACTTTTAAGGTTACATTCAACCGTGCGAAGGAACAAGATGTTCAAATACTTTACGGCTATTCTGGCGAGGGCATTGTAGGATTTCGTAGTACAAGCGATGTATTGAGGTATGTTGTAGACCTAACCTTTATAAAAGCTCACATATACCGCGAAGTAGAAGAAACAACACGTTCAGAAAATAAGCAACGGTTATGGATAATGAGTCTTGTTGATGAGTGGTTGACAAGCGATGTTATGTCATGTTACATCATACCGAGTACTCGTACCTACGGTTGAGAATGTAAATCTTGTCATCATGAAGAATCTTAAGTATTTTTACCATTATATTAATATATATCATGACGAGGTTTGTAGTGAGTTGTGGCTAATGACCTGCGCGAGTTTTTAACAGACTTTAGAGACGAGTATCGTTTGTTAAACATAAAGGAAAAATATGGGGCCCATGTTTCTCTCAAATAGTGCACCGGATTGTGAAAAAGATGTGTTTAGTTTGTGGAAATGAACGTCTGGTGAACATTCTTAAAACCGGTATTGCTTCATGTAGCGGAAAAATTCTGTTTGCCCAGTATTCTCTTTCATGTTGGAACAAACCCGTACACGCTTCAGCATTTTATGGTGTGACTCGCTACCCCAGTCGAGCCGCCCACCCGTGTACCTCACCCCTCCGGAACACACGAGTTCGAGCAAACTCGTACACGTTTCATCAGCTTATGGCGTGACTCACTCCGCCCGTCGAACCGATCCGCCCACCTGTAGCTCATAGTCATCTCAAAGCTTGAACCGACTGGACGTGCGAATACGATGGAACTTCCTTTGAGAAGCATTCTCAACGCCGTGTACGATGTGTCCGTGATGAAGTCATTGCGCGTGTTCAGGCGCGAAACCGCGGTGCCATTAACTATGTACTTGAAACGACTTGTAGGCAAGGAAACTCTGGTAAAGTAATGTTATTTATTTAAGTGTTGAGGAGATGAATAGAGTCTTCGTGATAGTTGAGAAGTGGGACAGAGAACAGATTAGTGATGCCCCCTCATATGCCGTTGTTTGCACGTTGTGTATAAATAATGATCAGTCTTGCATTGATATACGACTGATGTGGAAGAATGCATCTAATAATAACGTTCTTGTTCCTACGTGAAACCGTTTCATCCTGGACAGAATGTTCGAAATCGTCGGATTCTGCAAGCTGAAGCCTATATTAGATGCGCGTGTTACGGATATGATTTATTTTGACACGGTTCTTCAATACGCATACACCGCTCTGCTCGATGGGTTTACCCAGTGTAGGACTGAACAAGGCGAGAATGGTCTAGAGCTGGGTGCTTATTTAAAAGGTTTAGACTCTTTGAAATATCCCGAACTTTGATACAAAGCACTTGAGCGGTACAGGGCAGAGCTCCGTTTGGCTCCTCCGATCACAATCTTATCTCTGTTTCCTGTCCTATCACTCCAATTCGGCTTTTGCATCCTCCCAAGAGAAGACGCCTTTGGCACTTCGGCCGCGCTGATTGGGAGGCCCTTAGCCAGTACTGCTGTGATTTCCCATGGAGTGATTACTGCTTCCGTGGACGGGGCCCTTCTGGGTGTGCTGAGCGCATCACAGAGGTGATTCTCTCTGGAATGGAGGCATACATTCCATATTCTAATGCTACTACTAATGCAAAAAAAAACCTTGGTTTAACTTTACTTGTTCTAATGCTATCCGCAACAGAGAGGAGGCTTTCAGAAGGTACCGTCACCATCAAACTCCTGACTCTCACTCAGCTTATATTTCTGTCCGGAATCGGGCAAAATCTGTTCTTCGACTCGCCAAAAATTCCTTCATCCGACAAAAATGTGAAAATCTATTCAATTCTAATTCTTCTCGCTCTTTCTGACATCTAGCTAAGAACCTCTTCAACAACTTTACTTCCTCTTTTTTCCCTCCTCTTTTCTATTCCGACGTCACAGTTGCTGTCTCTTCTCCTGACAAAGCTGAATTCTTCGCTCAAACTTTCACTTACAATTCAACCCTGCACGATTCCGGTGCTGTGCCTTCATCTCCTCCCCCCTCTGACTTTATTATGTCTAAAATAAGAATCTCTTCTAAAGATGTTTTTTTCTGTACTATCTGGGCTCAACTCTAGGAAGGCGTATGGTCCTGATGGTGTTCCTACTGTTGTTCTTAAGAACTGTGTTTCTGTGCTGACAACCTGACTAGGCAAACTCTGTCGTCTTTATCTCTCATCTGGTAGTTTTCCCTCCTTAATAAAAAGATTCTTAAACACCTTTCTTCTCACAATCTTCTTTCAGATCGTCAGAATGGATTTCTCAAGGGACGCTCAACTGGCGATCTTCTTGCATATCTCTCTGACTCTTGATCATCCTCCTCCGGGATTTTCGTGAAACTTTTGCTATTGCGCTAGACATATTAAAAGCTTTTGATAGAGTCAGGCACAAATCTTTAATTTCGAAACTGCCATCCTTCGGTTTCTATCCTTCTATCTGTGCCTTCATCTCTAATTTCCTTTCTGGCCGATCTATAGCTGCAGTTGTAGATGGTCACTGTTCTTCTCCTAAAGCTATAAACAGTGTTGTTCCTCAGGGTTCTGTCCTGTCACTCACTCTTTTCCTTTTATTTATTAATGACCTTTTAATTCGCACTTCCTGTCCTATTCACTCCTGTACCGATGATTCCACTCTCCACTTTTTCACCCGCTTCCCAAAGAGTCCCTCACAGCAGTCACTTCATGATTCGCGTAGTACGGCTATGGGACACCTGACCTCTGATCTTTCCGCTATATCTGATTTGGGCAGAGAAAACCTTGTGGCTTTCAATGCCTCAAAAACTCAGTTGCCCCATCTGTCTACCCGTCACAATCTCCTACACAACTATCCCCTTACTTTCAATAACATTCTTGGCATTTCCTTTTCTCGTGATCTTTCCTAAAAAAGATCACATATACTCTCTTTCTAAAACAGCTTCTAAGAGGTTAGGTGTGCTGTACCGCCTCCGCGTTTCTTCATCCCCACTCAGTTGCGCTCTCTGTACAGGGGTCTTGTTCGCCCCCTGTATGAAGTATGCTTCTCATGTGTGGGGTGGCTCAACCCACTCAGCCGTACTTGACCAGGTGGAATCAAAGGTTTTTCGCCTCATCAATTCCCTGCCTCTTACTGATTGTCTTCAATCTCTCTCTCTTTGCCGCAATGTTGCCTCACTCTCTTTTTACTATCGCTATTATAACGGATATAAAACATGTAGAAAGTGGAGACTGGCCTGCTGACTTTATGAGAGTCTCTATGATTACTATTTCCAAGAAACCGAGAGCCACCAAGTGTTCAGAATTTCGAACCATAAGCTTGGTCAGCCATGCATCAAAAATAATGCTAAGGATACTAACCAGAAGACAAACGAACAAAGTTGAGCAGTACATTGGAGAGGATCAGTTTGGATTTAGGTCAAAATGCGAAACAAGAGAAGCTGTTGGTATTATGAGAATGATGGGAGAGAGAGTGCTGGAACATGATCAGGAAATGTTTGTTTGTTTTACTGACTTTGAAAAAGCTTTTGACAGAGTCCAATGGAGGAAACTAATGGAAATATTGAAGAATATTAATGTTGACTGGAGGGACCGTAGGCTAATAAAAAATCTATATCTTGGCCAGACTGTGAATGTTAGAGTTGCAAGAGGAGAATCGGAGCCTAGATTGGTTGGGAGAGGGATCAGGCAAGGATGCTCCCTGTCCCCCGTGTTATTTAACATCTATGCAGAAGCAATGATAATAGAAGCACTCTCAGATCTGGAAGTGGGAATCAGAGTGGGAGGTAAATTGGCCAAATCTGTAAGGTTTGCATTTCACAAGGTATTTGTAGTACTGAGGAAGGACTGCAAAGAATGGTCAATAGCTTGACAACAACTGCGGAAGAATTCAGAATGGGAATTAATGAGACCAAGACAACGGTAATGAAAATTGCAAGAAGGAAAGGAGCACAAATGAACCTAACGATAGGAAATCGGACCTTAGAAGAAGCTGAGCAGTTCAAATATCTGGGAAGTTTATTAACCAACAATGGAGATTGCAATAAGGAAGTGAGATCTAGAATTGGTATGGGTAAGGTAGCTTTTGAGAGACAGAAAAGACTACGTACAGGTAAACTCAACTTGAAACTGAAGAAAAGGTTAGTAAAAAGCTTGTATATGGAGTGTGGTACTGTATGGAGCAGAAACATGGACACTGAAAACAACTGAAAAGAAACTCCTGGAAAGTTTTGAAATATGGATTTGGAGAAGAATGCTAAAGATAAGCTTGAGGGAACACCAAAGTAATGAGGAACTACTGCAACAGGTGTGGGAGGAAAGAAGACTCATTAAGGTGATAAGAGAAAGACAGAAGAAATGGATCGGACATGTGTTGAGAGGAGAAGGATTGTTGAAGGAGGTGATTGAGGGTAGATATGAAGGTAGAAGGCCGAGGGGAAGGAAAAGGAAAGCAATGCTGGGTGATTTGAAGGCAGGCAGGAGCTACCATGAGATGAAAAGGAAAGCTCAGGATAGAACACTTTGGCGGGACACATGAGTTGGACCTGCCTGATAGGCAGAACACGATGGACGGATGGATGGATGGATTATAACGGACATTACTCTTCTGAACTCTCTAACTGCATGCCTCCTCCTTTAAGGAGAGCACGCAGTACCAGACTTTCTACACTTTCTCATTCCTTTGCTGTCCAACTATCTAATGCAAGGGTTAATCGGCACTTGTCCTTGGCCCTCCTTCCTGCATAAAAATTTTTTTTAAACACAAACACAAAAGTTTATCATATAACAATTTTATCCCATAACATATGCCCACAGATATAGAAGTGACGTAAAACAGCAACTACAATTTACATTACAGTACAGCATACTGGTCAATTTTTATAGACCAGACATTTTGTTAAAGACCCGGCATCTTGCGAGCCTTGCGTCTAGCAAAGTCTTGATGAACTCGTCAAAGTCTACCTCACCCAAAATGTCATATTCTATACTCATTAGTACTAGAAAGGTGAGCCGTTCCTGTGTCATGGTTGTGCGAAGCCTATTCTTGATGCGTTTCATTTTCGAAAACGAACGCCCACCACTGCATTTGGTAACCATCAGTACGAGATACATACAAAGTGCTATTTCTACATTAGGAAATACATCTTTGACACGTTTATCAAGAATTAACTTGTACAGAAGGTGTTCTGTGCCTATTTTAAATAGGTTCTGTTCTATTTTAAATCTTATGGAATATGTAAATATAGCTGAGGAGAACAAAGGCATAATGATATCAATATTTATGGATTTGAGTAAGGCGTTTGATGTAATAGACCATAATATTCTACTTAATAAATTATATTGTTATGGCTTTAGAGGAGCAATCAGTGATTGGTTTAAAAGTTATTTGTCCAATAGATATCATTTTGTATCAGTAAATAAGGTTTGCTCAACTAAAGCGCTTGTCAAACATGGTGTGCCACAGGGCTCAGTTCTGGGTCCACTGTTATTTTTATTATATATAAATGACCTTCCACGTTCATCTGATATACTGAACTTCATAATGTTTCCAGATGATACAACTGTCTCTTTTTCTCTGCAAAGATGTTAATACAGCTAAGAATATATTTCATTCAGAATTCATCAGTGTAATGAAATGGTTGACCACCAATAAACTCTTGCTAAATACCAGTAAAACAAATTTCATGATTTTTACTAATAAAAGAAATGCATATCTTGATGAAGTTAATGTTAATGAAATTGCCATAAAAGAGTGTACTGTAACAAAATTTCTTTGGTGTAATGCTAGATAAGAATTTGCAATGGAGTGATCATGTAAATTATATCGCAAAAAAGATTTCAAGAAGCGTTGCTATAATGTTTAAACTTAGAAATGTAGTCCCTAAACAAGTTTTATTGACTCTTTATCATACTCTTGTTCTTTCTTACATAACGTACTGCACCCTTCTTTGGAGAAACTCCGCTAACAACGCATTAAGTGGTATTTTTGTCATCCAAAAATGAGCAATAAGGTTATTATCTGATGCTGATTTCCTTGATCACTCTAGTGCATTATTTAAAGAGCTAAACCTACTAAAGCTCAATGATATAACCAAACTAGCACATTTTATTTTTATTTACGAGTGTAAGAACAAAATCATTAATTTGCGATGGATAAATAGATATTTTGTAACTCATCAAGAAATCCACTCGTATCAGACCAGAAATAGATCAAAGCTTGTTATACCTCAATTTAGATTGTCTTCATCTCAAAAACTACCCATTTTAATTGGAATGAAACTATGGAATGACTTGCATGCCGATATAAAAAATATCGTGAATGTAAATTTGTTTGAAACCAAGTTGAAATCCCGATTAATAATGGCATACTAACAAAAATCTAGGATTAATGTCCACTATTATTGTTTAATATTGTAATACATGTTTTAACTATTAATAATACTTATTTATTTATTTATTATTAATTAATAACAACTAGCTGCTTATTTTTAATAAGAGCCCAGTAAAGCCTAAAGTTTAAGGGCCAAATTAAATTAAATAAATAGTCGAGCTTCAAAATTATTCATGCCATTGTAAATTGAAAAAATTTATTTATTTTATTATTATTAATAAAGGTTATTCTATTCTATTCTATTCTATATATTAGCGTCTTTCTCATCTTTACATCTTTGAAAATTCAGCAAACTGGAACAGCTCAATACCAAGGCATTGATCCAGATCGTCTTTGTAGATGTTGACTAACTTCGTCACTACATTCTGGATCTCTTCAGGACTGAGCGTTTCCACTTGACCCAAGAAACCAAACCAAGAAGAAATTAGTTCATAAGCGGACAGCCGTTGTGCCAGATTGTTGAGGAACCGATCGATAAACGGTATGTAATTTTCAGCATGAACTTCTGCGCAGGAAAGAGCTCTGCTTTCGGCGCTCGACCATAATCGAGTGGATTTAGCCGTACACTGCGTCGATGCTGGCAAGTCTGCACATATTCTGTTGTGCCAGATTTCTCTGCCCTCTGCGGCTTGTACTCAGAGAAGCACTCACGTTTTGTCTCATGTTCCATAAAAAATTATATAGTGGATATACCTGCCAACATGTTACGTCACAGAAAGGTTACGAGGAGATTCAGTAAAGCTTAGCGAAACTATTGATCAATTTTTATTTATCAATTATTTATTTTATTTATAAATTAATCAATTTCCATAATTATGTTTGATTCTGATTATGACTCCGGGTCTGACCTATTACAAACACCATAACAAATATTTTTTGGAACAGTTTTGTGGGGGCCCTGGACAGCTGCCCAGTCTGCCCTGCCCTGGTCCGCGATACAACAAGCGTACTACACTACGACCGAAAACTCTTAGCTGCCTATCTTGCTGTTCTCCACTTTCGTCATTTCATAGAAGGAGGGAATGTAACGCTCTTCAGTGACCATAAACCACTAGTTATTGTTATTATTTTTTTATTGGGTTCAAAATCCCAGCTGAGCCATGAACGGCCAAGCTCTGAAGGGTCAGTTCAACCTACAGCCCAAGTTAAGTTAGATTAAAAACTTACGGACTTGGAGGTCCTATTACGTCCTACCTCAGGGTTGCTGACTCGATGTGGGCCTACCTTAGGCCTCAGTTGCATGAATTTAAGATAAAAAACAAAAGGGGCACTATTTATGGTCTTCTTTCTAAACCTTGCAACAACAACACAACCTGCACCATTGCACGATGCAACAATCTTGTATCTAAACAACCAAACTGAATTGCAAGTGAGCTCTCTATAAGACCACACCCTGTAAGTACCGCATTCCACAAACGAGTAGAAAAGACGCGCAGCGCCCCAAAAAATGATGCCACAAGAGTGCCCAAACAATGATGCCACAAGAGCCCAAAAATGCTAGCTCTAAATTAAGTGAATTTTTCACTAACCTTACAATTATGAGATGGATATATACACACCTTAACTTAATATATACAAGCAATGCTGCATCAATCAGCTTAGTCATCATATCGCCTTGGGACAACAATGGTTCTTCCTCTTCTAGATTTTCTAACACTCCCCACCGAAGAGGCATTGTTGTCTTTACCTTCTGCAAGTTTAGCCAAGCCTTCTCCATGAGGCTGTAACTCAAATGTTTCATCTTGACTATCCGTGTTTTTGCTGATTTCTAAAGCATAGAGTTTTTGTATAGGTCTCTTTAATTTTCCTCCTGAAGTCTTTACCAGTGCAGACCTAAATAAATTGTCTTTGCCAACAAACAACTCTTCAATTATGCCAAGCTTCCAGCATTGCCTTGGTCTTTCATCCCCAATCATTACCACTTCTCCCACTTTGATACAATTTGCATTGGAGCCCTTTACATTGCCTGATGGGTAATAATTGAGTTCTGGCAAGTATTCCATCTGCCACCTCTTCCATAACTGATCTTGTAGCTCTTCAAGGTACTTGAACCTTCTGGTTAACTCTCCTTGAGTGCTCTGGATAGGCTGCAAGTCTTCTGGCACACTGGGGCTTGATGTTAATCGTTTACCACAAAGAAAATGATTTGGTGTCAATGGCTCTGCATCCTGCATACTGTTATAAACAAAAGTGATAGGCCTACTGTTCACCATTGCTTCTACTTCACACAAAACAGTTCTTCTTTGCTCAAATGAGCATTAGCTAAAAGTTTCTTTACTGGTCACTTTACACTTCTCACTAGCCTTTCCCAAAATCCTCCCCACCATGGTGCTCTCTCAACAATAAACTCCCACTGTACCCCTTGGTGTGAAAAGTAGGATTGGAATTCTTCCTCTTTTAGCAAGGACCAAACTTCTTGGAGTTCCTTTGCAGCCTTTTTGAATGTTTTTGCATTATCCGATATGATTTTATTTGGGAAACCCCTTCTGTTCACAAACCTTTTAAAGGCCAAAAGAAATCCATCACTACTTAAGTTGCTTACCAACTCCAAATGGATTGCTCTGGTGGTAGCACATGTGAAAAGACATATATAACCTTTGTTAGACTCCCCTTGCTCATAAACATAGACTGGACCTGCGAAGTCTACTCCCACTACATCAAATGAGGCAGTTTAGACACACCGTTCTCTTGGAAGTGGAGCCACCTTTTCATAATAAAGCTTTGCACTCCAACGCTTGCAAACCACACATTTATGCAAGACAATTTTTCCTTCTGCATATATACCACCCAGTATTGCCTGACTTGCTGAATCTCCTTACTGTTCAGAATTCCTTCCCTTCTTGTTTCTCCCTTAATATTGTTGGTAAATCTATATACCCATGCTGTCACTCTTAACAACCTTTTCAGACTGCTAATGTCCTCAAGCCTCAATATGGGGTCCTGCTGCATAACTTGACAACTGTTCACAGTGCATTTTCTCATTTCACTCACCCATTCTTCTTGAGCCTGGCATTCTCCTACAATAGGCTGATTAGGCCAGTTTTCGCTTCCAAGTTTTAGCCACTCTGGCCCATTCCATCACAAACTTGACTGTGCAAGATCTTTCACTGAAATTCCTCGTGTTGGTAAATCATCTGGGTTTTGGGTGCCTGGACAATGCTTCCATTGCTTGGAATCTGTGTGTGCTTGAATTTCCTCCACCCTATTGGCAACAAATGGTTTCCATTTCCTTGCCTGGCTTCTTAACCAGTGCCAAACTATAGTGGAGTCTGTCCATAATAGCTTGGAATTTCATAGAGGGCCAAAGACTTTTGCGATGTAACTGCAAGCCGACTAGCAATAACTGCACCCATCAATTCCAACCTTGGAACAGAAAGCCTTTTCAAAGGTGCTACTCTGCTCTTTGCAGCAACCAACCTGCAACTTACTTCCTCTTTGAATGTGCCTCTTATATAAATACAAGTTGCATAGGCTTCCTCACTTGCATCACAAAAGATGTGCAGCTCCAAATTGTCTGGACTATTGTTCAACTCTCCAAAGTACCGTCTTGGGATTTCAATGTCTCCAAGATATGCCAATTCTTCGAACCAATATTTCCACCTTACCACCATATGATCAGATAACTCTTGGTCCCAACCAAGTCCAATTTCCCAGAAGCTCTGAAACCAAATTTTTTACTTTATCACAAATGGAGCCAGGAATCCAAGAGGATCAAAGACCTTTGAAGCTAAACTAAGAGCTGTACGTTTTGTCCACCTTGTCTCATTCTCAGCCAGCTCTACTAAAGATTTCTCATTGAAGGTAAACAAATCATCTCCTTGCTGCCAAACAATGCCTAGCACTTTTGCGTCTATTGCCTACAACTCCTTAATACCAGAATCCTCAATACTTTCTGCTGCATCAGGTACTACACAGGACTGACTCATAAACTCTTGTAATTGAGAATGATTGGTCTGCCATTTTCTAAGCTCCATGCCAGCCTCCCTCATTATAGCTCTAACCTCCATGAATATCTGTTTAGCCATTTCTGTATTATCCACGGAACCCAGAAAAAAATCAACATCAGAATTTTTCCTTATGCGTTCAATAGTGTTAGGATAGACTTCAGAATATTTCTTAAAATGGTACTACATAGTAGCTGCCAACAGAAATGGACTAGAGCTGAGGCCAAACAACACTGACTTCATTCTACGTATATGCTTGAGCCTTAGGTTCATTTTCCAACAAGTCTTTCGTATTCACCCACAGATACCTTACTGCATCTCTGTCCTCTGGTTTTAACTTTATCCGCAAAAAGCCTTGCTTCACATCTGCAGTCAATGCTACTCTACCAAACCTGAATCTCAGTAACAAGGGAAATAAATCTGCATCCAAACAGTCAAGGACACACCACCTTTGTCCTTGGCTGAGCCATCAAAAACTACCCTCAGTTTGGTGGTAGTTTTGTCTCACTGTACCACTGCATGGTGTGGCAGATAATGTGCCTCCTGGCTCACCAGCTCACCTTGCACCCTTTCAGCATAGCCCTCCCTTACATAGCTTAGGATGGCCTCATTGTATTCAATTAACAACTCCTCATTTTTTCTTCGCCTGTACAATGAAGTCTCCAACCTCCGATTAGCTAGCTGAAGGTTTGAACCGGGTTTGCAAGAATCCTTCCAGGGGAGACCAACTTCATAGCAACCATCTCTAAACCCAATCCCTTTTTCAAATTGCTCTAAAACATCACTGTTCACTGTACTTGCCTGTTTGTCCTTTATGACAATGGATTCAAGTTCCCAAAAGGCTTTCAAATGCCTTTCCAAACCATGGCTGTTCTCCTCACTCTTAACAAAAAGAGCTTTAACCTCCATTTCATTGCAATAGCTACCATGTAGCATCCAGCCTTGCTTACTTTCAATAGCTACCGGGCCTCGAGATGTGCGGACAAAATTACCAGTGATGAAGTCCCAATAATAGTCAGCTCCAATCAAAAGACTAATATCTTCTGTTCCTTCAAACTTATTATTGCCCAAATTAATTCCTTTAACTTGCAATTCTTGGACACATGCCATATCTAAACGAATAGTGACTGGAGCACAAAGTTCCTCAATCTCTACAGCTTGGACCTTGATAGTGGGACTTTGTGGTAACAACCCCTTAACCAGAACTTCTACCTTCTTAACTTTGGTTCGGTTTTGAACGGAACCCCCAAACCCAGAAATTCTTAAATTTCCCCTCTTAAGTTCTTTAAACTTTAATTTTCTGGAAATTCTGGTCTTAATAAAGCTACACTGGCTACCACTATCAAACAACACTCTTACAGTAGCTTCTCCATCATTCCCAATTAATAAGGCTGCAGCTGTTTGCAATAATCCCCCTTTACTTTTACTCCCTTTCATAGCAGTGGCATGTACCACTGATGTCTCTACTTCTGGGGTAGGCCTACTAGGAGTGTTTTCACACAATAATGGCTGATGCCTGCCATGACATTTTTTGCACAAATTTTTAAACTTACAAAACCTTGCTCTGTGACTTTTCGAAAAACATTTAAAACATGCTGTGGACTTAGTTACCCTGTCCTTTCTCTCCTCAAAAGGTAAAGCCTAAGCCACCTCACATTTATATGACTTGTGGTTGCCTTCGCAAAATATGCATTCCTTGATTCCCTTTAATTTATTCTCAGAGGATGCATGTAGAGCTGACACTGTGCCTGGGCTATTCCTTTTTGTAGAAACCTTGGTGCTGTGCCTGCCTTTGTCCCCTTGTTTAACATCCCACTGTGCAAACTCATTTCCCTCTCGTCTTGCTAATTCTGTGCCTAAAAGACTTAACATCTGCTGAAGGGGGATGTACACATGTTCTGTAGAGTGTCCCCTACTTAATTCGAGCAAAATTGAGCTAGGCAATTTAGACTCCAGTATAGTAACCAACATTATACCATACCTTTCCATTCCTACACGGCTACACCCAAGTTGTCCAGGGACCTAGTTCTAACTTCAAATTCATCATATAACTGCCGTAACTCCTTGACACTATTGGGATTATTAACAGGAGGTATAGCTAAAAGTTCACGGAGGTGGCTTTTAATTAAGATCTCTGGCTTACCAAACCGTTTCTTTAATATATCCCAAGCCACATTATAATTAGCCTCTGCTAATGCTAATCCTGCTATTGTCTTTGCTGCCTCCCCTTCCAAGAGGGACTGCAAATAATTAAACTTCTCCACCGCACTTAACACTTGACTAGAATGAACTGCTGATTGAAAACTGTCTGCCCATCCTTGCCATTCCTGAATACTCCCAGAAAATGTTTTGAGTACAAGCCTCGGTAATTGAACTGCAGATCTGTTAACCTTAACTTCACAAACACCATTTGTTGAGGGTTGTGTTTCATTAGACCTGGTCTCTAACTGTACTGAGCTGCTAAACTCTTTTGCTCGGTGACATACTTTAATTATATCATCAATAATCTCTTCAAAGTAAATTATGTTATTTTCTATTTCATCCTCTTCTATAAGAGCCTCAATTTTAACATTTACTTCACTTAGAGCAACCTTTTAAGTTTCTAATATGGAAAGCTGCGCAGTCACTAAGCTTAAATCCTCTTGCTCTATGGCAGAATCTATAGTGGCAATGACCTTTGTAATTAGACCTTTGTAGGCGCTTCTCCTTTTTTTAAACTTGTTCAATTCAGCTGCACTCATCTTCAATGCAAACAACAATTGGGCTCAATGCCAAATAAGCTGAATTGGCAAAAATACTTAACCAAACTGATCAAACGCAAATTTTCCTTTTTTCAAATAAACTGAATTGCTGGGTGGGGTACTGACCAACCACCAGTATGGAATACCAAATTTTCCACCCAAGTAACTGGCCCACCGAAGTCTGCAACCTTCGCCTACGAATACTAAACCAAAATTAACCAAATCGGTAAAAATGTAGGCCAAAAACAACGACAGACGAGTGGCCAAGTTTCGCAATTGGGCGACCAAACTTTCTACCCTGGGACCTTAACTCAATAATAAACCAAAATTAACCAAACCGGTAAAAATGTAGGCCCAAAACAACGACAGACGAGTGGCCAAGTTTTGCAATTGGGCGACCAAACTTTCTACCCTGGGACCTTAACTCAATTATGCTCAACCTGTCTAGGCCTAACTTGGGCTACAATTTGCACAATGAGAACTTTGCCGAAAAATAGTCACTGACTCAGTCTTGGGCTAGAATCTGGTTCTGAAGGACCGTGTTATTATTATTTTATTGGGTTCAAAATCCCAGTTGAGCCGTGAACGGCCAAGCTCTGAAGGGTCAGTTCAACCTACAGCCCAAGTTAAGCTAGATTAAAAACTTACAGACTTGGAGGTCCTATTAGGTCCTACCTCAGGGTTGCTGACTCGATGTGGGCCTACCTTAGGCCTCAGTTGCATGAATTTAAGATAAAAAACAAAAGGGGCACTATTTATGGTCTTCTTTCTAAACCTTGCAACAACAACACAACCTGCACCATTGCACGATGCAACAATCTTGTATCTAAACAACCAAACTGAATTGCAAGTGAGCTCTCTATAAGACCACACCCTGTAAGTACCGCATTCCACAAACGAGTAGAAAAGACGCGCAGCGCCCCCAAAAATGATGCCACAAGAGTGCCCAAACAATGATGCCACAAGAGTGCCCAAACAATGATGCCACAAGAGCCCAAAAATGCTAGTTCTAAATTAAGTGAATTTTTCACTAACCTTACAATTATGAGATGGATATATATATACACCTTAACTTAATATATACAAGCAATGCTGCATCAATCAGCTTAGTCATCATATCGCCTTGGGACAACAATGGTTCTTCCTCTTCTAGATTTTCTAACAGTTATCGCATACTCCAGTCAATGGAGAGCCAAAACAGATTGAAAAACAGCGCTATTGGACAGTCATTACGGAATAGGTTGCTGATGTACAATACGTCCGCGGTGCAGACAATATGGTGGCAGACTACCGCTCTAGAATTGCCGACGCAATCACCATCGACACCTTTGACCTATCCTCTATCGCCGATCATCAGAATGAAGATCCCGAAACCCAGTCTTTTTCTAGCCGTTTGAAGCCCTATCACTTCTCCAATGGTAAACAGCTTCTTTGTAATACCTCCCCTCCGTATCCACATCCTTCTGTACTGGCTCCCTGTCGTAAAGTCATTTTTCAGCAAGTCCATAATGTCTCGCACTCAGGCATCATCGCCACTTTAAGTATAGTCAAATCTCGCGACTTCTGGCCGGATATGGATCGTGGCTGTCCATATGTGGTCTAAAGAATGTCTT
Source organism: Bathynomus jamesi (assembly GCA_023014485.1). NCBI lineage: Eukaryota > Metazoa > Arthropoda > Malacostraca > Isopoda > Cirolanidae > Bathynomus > Bathynomus jamesi. The sequence continues at coordinate 1,868,101 of JAJOZX010000040.1, read as the reverse complement.
TCATGTCAATCGGCAAAAATTCATCGCCATACAAAATCTCCCGTTACTCCTTTGGACTTACCGTCTTCACGTTTTGAAGCTGTGCACATCAACATTGTTGGCCTTCTTCCACCTTGTACACTCCCTGGCCAAGGTTATCCTTCACCCTACCGATACTTGCTCACGTGTATTGACCAAGCTACGCGTTGGATTGAAGCAGCTCCCTTAGTGGATACTTCGGCTCTCTCTGTTGCCTTAGCTTTCTTACACACTTGAGTTTCCCGGTTTGGGGTCCCTCTGTACGTCTATACTGACCAAGGGGTCCCAATTTGAAGCTGACCTCTTTTAGGAACTTTCACAGTTTCTTGGTTTCCAACTCTGACCACACCTTACCACCCGCAATCAAATGGAATGATCGAGCGTCCCATCGCACTCTCAAGACTGCCGTCACCGCTCGTCGTCAGGAATGGTCAGTTGCCCTCCCTATTGTTCTCTTAGGTGTATGTAGCCTTCCAAACGAATCTGGATACCGGTGGACTTCTCTTATGCTCAAAACTTTTCGTCGACAGAAGTTCAGCTCCGTCTCGATCTGATTAAAATCTCATCAGTGAACTCGCCAAAAGAATAACCGAAATCGTTTTTCTCCATTTATCAGAAGGCAGACATTACTTCAATCAGACCTTCACCCCAATCTTCGTAATTCTACCCACGTTTGGATTCGAGTTAATCGTGCTCGACGACCACTTGAGGCTCCTTACCAAGAACCTCTGCGTATCCTCGAGCAACACGAGAAATTCTTCGTAGTGCAGAAACCTAATGACAAGCACGAAACTGTCTCTGTAGATCGTTTGAAACCAGGACATTTGTCAGATACGGTCCCAATAGAAACCACTGTGCCACCCAGGCATAGTGCAGACAACGATGCGTCACCCTTGCATACTCCTTAGCAGTTCCGTCAACTCTGCGACATCCACTCCTTCCTCACCACCTTTGTATACAAGATCAGATAGTAGACTGTAGAGTGAAATCAATCCTCAACCAAACTTCTTTCATTTTTAACATGTCCTGTTTGAGGCTCCGCTAAGACCGCCAACTGTAAAGTAAAATTAATATAAAGGTGCAATAAAATGCATATAAAATGTACAATGTATAAATAAAATTAAAATACACAAATAAAATTTAAATGTACAAATAAATCCTAAAAACTGTCTATTTTCTCACATTTTCTCAAATTATGTTAGTTATCCCCTTCTGTATTGCCATTTAAAATATAATTACATGTTTTGTAAGTGTTTTGGGGTCTTTCCTGTTTCATTAACTGTCCGATTTTTATGAAAACAACGTGATATGTACAGTTTTTCACGCTGATTTCAAAATTATAAACCATTTCATCGAGAAATACTTAGGTTAGGTTAGGTCTAAAAATAAGTTTTTTCGAAATGAAAGTAAATTATAGAATACTACAAAAAGTACTAGAACGGTGTAATCACTGCAAGCATAGGCTAGGCTATTTTTTAAACGGTGGCGTTGCGCATCTATTTTGGGATCAAATGTAGAATTCGGACCCCAGCCTTTTTTAGTTAGCTTCATAAGGCTAACTAACGAAAATATCATGACCTAACCTAACCAATCGTCAAGGGCGTACAGTTAACCTAACGATTGGTTAGGTTAGGTCGTGATATTTTCGTTAGTTAGCCTTATAAAGCTAACTAAAAAAGGCTGGGGTCCGAATTCTACATTTGATCCCTATTTTGTTCTTCCGCTGCAAGCATAGACTATATATAGTTCAACATCTTTTTACTTTCCAATGACTGACAAATTTAATTTTATAGAATTATATAGGAAGACTGAGACAGAAGAAAATGCAGTAAATTTTTTACAAGAATATAACTTAATACCGAAAGAAAAACAGTGTCCTAGAAAACATCAAATGCTAATAAGCCTAACTTAACCTAACTTAACTTAACTTAACTTAACTTAACTTAACTTAACCTAACCTAACCTAACCTAAGTATTTCTCGATGAAATGGTTTATAATTTTGAAATCAGCGTGAAAAACTGTACATATCACGTTGTTTTCATAAAAATCGGAAACAGTTAATGAAACAGGAAAGATCCGTGTTTTGTAAACTTTAAAAGTATAAAACTGTAATAATAAATAATTATAATATTTTTGGATCTCATCTATTGAAATTGTCATACAAATATCTTTTAATAATGGTTTGCAAGAGGAAGAACTGAGGTATTTCTGAAAACGTAATAAAATTAATGTCTTTAACCTCTTTCACTTTTCTTTCTGACCTTGTATTTTGCGGAGTCATCACCTCATCCTACAACCTCCAGTTCGAACGGGACCAAAATATTTATCTGCACACCTCTCAAAAACTGCTTCCTATCGTCTCTGTTTCTTGTTAATTCTTGTGCCACATTTATATCAACTGTACGTTTATCAGTTACTAATTACTTCCATCTTTTTCAGTCTTTCTGTGCACACCTTTTTAACAATTTATCACTCTACATAACCATACAAAAGTCTACAAACAGACATCCTTGTGTCTCATTCGGTCACTTCATTTTACACCAATCATGCTTCTCAGATTTTTTATTTCAACTGCTCACTTTTGAAAGCAAACTATAATGCCACAAAACAAGCATCTCGCATCCATGCGTCATTATTGACGTTAATACACTTTCATACAAAGTTATTGCACTCATATTCAACCATTTCCCTTCTACCAGCTGTCACTACACCCATAACATACTTGTCCTGTTTCACTCTGTACTTCCAACTCGTTAATCATACATTCTGTTTTTTAATCAAACACCAAAAATTTTTAAAACTTCCCTGCATTCGTCATATCACGAAGTAACTCGATTTTTCTTTGAACCACAAGAATTTCGCTTTCATTTATGTTCATTTTCAATAATCTTCAACGTATTTCAAAATATGTCACTGACTCATTGCATTCTTTCACAAATTTTCTGATTTACACATCACACTTAATGTATCAGGATACATCAGATGCGACAAATGCCATTCACTCTCTCCCAAATTCATAGCATTTTCGTTATCACTTCACGCATTAGCTATAAGTAGGTAAATCAAAGTCATGATAATATCACACAACCCTGCTGTACTCCATCATTAATACCACAGGCCTACAATGGTTTTGGGTTCTGACTAATTATTTTTTTTATGAGTCCTGTAGTAATTAATGCATGCCGCGTTCAAAAATTATATCTATTTTTCTCAACCACCCACGGATTTTTCGAAAGACGTCATACTGTTTTTTTCCATTTCAGAAAGAAATACACAAATATTATATCGCATTGTTCATCATGACAAGTTGGAAACCACTGGTTACCTAAATTTCCAGTATAATCTGTCACATTTGTATTGTATTGTATTAATAGTCCTCTATTTTCTTCACTTTAAATGAGTTTTGTCCATTTTTGATGAAAATGTACACAAGTTGTTATTTGCATAATTATATGAAATACATTGTACAAGGTAAGGAAAAACGTGTTTTCCTTTTGTTTTTTTCCCTTACGTGATACAAGAAAATGGATGTCACTTTTGAAATCAGTGTAGCAAACTTAGGGAAGATCACATATTAGAACATAAACCCCATTCTACAAGCTTCAATTTGCAGGCCTGTGTAATGAACGAGAAATTCTCTTCCTTATTAAACCTTACATATGCAAGCATTACCAGCTACACAAAAATTCACTGCATTTAACAACTTGCCACTGACATCATAATCTAAGCACTTGCCGCAAAGCAAAGTTATTCACCGTCGTGTGTTTTCTTCAAATCCAACTGCTCTAATTATATAATTATTCTTCATACAGCAATCACTCCGCAATTCGTAATTTCTCCTAATTCGGAACATTTTGGTGGTCCCAAAATCTAGTACTGAAATCTCTAATAATTCGTAATACAGTATTCTGAAGTGGAAGAAATATTCTGAAAAATAACCGGCTGATTTTGTTCAATTCGTAACCATTCAGAATGTTAATTCAGCAATTCATAATCTATAGCTTAGGTAATTTTTATTACAGTGTAATTTTACACGAGAGAAATTACAGCAATCAACAATACGTTTAGTATTTATTAATTCAAACAGATATGTGCATAAAATTCAGTAAATTTATTGCGAATTACATTTTGGAATCATTACGAATTGCGTTAACATTGCGATTTTTCAGAATGAAGTACCTAATTCGGAATATTTCGAAATATTACGAAATTCGCAAAATTCTACCTAATTCGGAAAGGCTCGAGCCCCTATTATTATTATTCCGAAATGCGGAAGGATTACTATATTTAGTTGGTTTACGACATTTTCTCTAAGTGATTGATTGCAGTCTCATTTCCCCTTCTTGAATAATTCGGGTTATATTTATTGTGGGTTTATGTAAATATAAAATTATATTAATAAAGGGGAGCATAAAGCCCGACAATCATAACGGATAAAGATAATTTGCTTCAGAACCACTGTAATATAAGCACCTGATGGCTCCTCTAATTTTTCTGGCACTTTTTCTTTCTGCAGGAATGAGGCGCCAAGGGCGAATACCCGCAAAAAATGCTGCCCCCCTCATAGAAAAAGAGAGAGAGAGAGCCGAAATAAAACGAAATCAAATTTTTTTTAATTTTAAAAAGATTGTGTGTTTAAGATGCCTCTATGCGTATTGAGGAATAAAAGGTGTGTGTGTGTGTGTTGTGTGTGTGTGTGTGAGCATATTGGACTGCTCACAGTGTAAACGAGACACGGAAAAAGATCAGCTAAAAAGGACAGTGACAAGAGAAATGGGAGTTCTAGCACTCCCTCTCTCCTGCCTAACATCTCCAACGGAGTACTTCCCTGGTTGATTAGTGTCTACAATCTCCTCCTTTAAACCTGGCCCCATACTTCGCAATGGTAATCCAGTTTTGAAAATGAGGTCCAGTGTTAGGCTTATCCATAAGCCAAACTTTCTTACCACCTTATTATTACATTTTATTCTAAGAATCAAAACCCCAAGATGGAAGCAAAATCTTCATTATGAATGTAATACTGTCGAGAGATATTTGAAGTATTATATTGTGAAAAAATGTAACTTAATGTGTAATTAGACTTTGTGAAAGTGCGGAGCTGAAACAGACTAAAACAGAGGAAACCATTCGCAAAAACATACTTTTGGAGACCCCGAATTCACACTTCACAATGAGGGTATTACCCCATTTATTTCCTTTAAAGTAACACAACCAGAAAACATGATAGTACTTAATTCCCAGTGATAACTAAAAGCGTGAACTAAGCTGTAACTACGAGTATACTGGGTGTATTCAGGTGGATTGCGAGTGTTCACTCATTCCGTTAAATCCCGGGACAAGCACAGCAAATCCCGGGATTTCCCGGGTTTTACAAAGTATTGTAAAAATGTTATTTCAATTAGTTTTACATTAATTTACTACTGTATCTAGAAAATACAAACAAAGATTATGATGACAAATTTATAATAGCATGAATCACGTTGCGTTGTACAACTCGAATAGTGCCTATAATATGCCCTATATGGTGTGCAATATGACTGATATTTTTGATGACTGACTCCGACTGAAAGCCAGTCATTTGATTTCCCTTAATCGAACATTTAGTGTTTCAGTGGATTTTAATTTTGGTTATTTTCAATTTAACGGCCCACCTTTTACTGTTGATATTATTTTACTAAAAATTAGTTAGAAGTATACAGGTGCTGTGTTCGTATAAATTACACTATAATATAATTTATTTTTGTTGTTGTTGTTGTTGTTGTTGTTGTTGTTGGTTAGCCGATCAGCCCACCCTGATCGAGCAAGCCGGTGGCACGCAGGTAACCGATCGCCCTCTCCGGAGTGGACCAGAGATTCAACGCACTAGTGATGTTGTGTTGTATTCTGTGTGTTATGCTAGAGCAGTACAGTTTGTCATAATGTGTTCAATTGTTTGTGGTGTGTCCTGGCACAGGTGGCAGGTGTCGTCTGTGGAGTTGTCTAGTCTGTTTATATGTCTGTAAGTTGGGGTGATGTCTACATCGGAATCGTGCTAAGTTAACTCGGTTCGATCTGTTCAGGCTGGTCTCTGACCTGTCAATAGGTGGCGGCTTCGCACCTAGGACCGCATTCGGACCGAGTCGTGTCAGTGCTTTGTGGGTTAGGTGTGTGTGTGTGTGTGTGTGTAATAAATGTATGTGTTTTCTGTACTGTGAGATGTCTGTGGGGCGTGGTATGGAATGGAGTATTTGGTTATAGTGTTTCTCTGATGTTACCTTAATGGTACGAAGTGTTGGTGCATGATTGTAAATGTAGGGGGTGTTGTGGGTTAGTTGTCGCTGCTGCCATGAATTGTGTTCTCCTCATGTCTAAATGTTCCCTAATTTTCAGTATTTTTGTTTCAGTGTGCAGGTGTTTTATTGGTGTTGTTTGAGTACATTCTGTAATGATACGAAGTGCGTTGTTTTGTATTGTCTGTAAGGTGTTTATGTGTGTGTTTGAGATAATGGGTGCCCAGCATGGGCTAGCATAGTCCATAGCTGAGCGAATATATTGTTTGTGTATGAGTGTTGTTGTTTCCTACTGGTGACCAAAGTTTGTGCATGTTAGAACCCTAAGCGTGACGTACATTTGTTTTTAATGTCCTGAATGTGGTTTGCAAAAGATAATGATGTGTTGTATGTGACCCCAAGTATTTTGGTCTTGTGAGTGTGTGGAATGTTGGTGTTGTTTAGTGTAAAGCTGTGGAGTTATCTGGTGTTCTTTTGTGTTGCTTGTTAGCAAGGTGATAGTTGATTTTGTGGGTGCTACTTTGAGTCTATTGTGTGTGAGCCAGTCTTGTATACTGTTTATGTATGTTTGTAGGTTATTTGTAGCGGTGTCAATGTTGTTGTGGGTGGATGTTAGAGTGATGTCATCTGCATATGATGATAAGGTAAGCTTGTTATCTATGGGTGTTGGAATGTTTATTTTTGGATGACTTACCATTAAATGTAACATGCGAGTATCTTCCAGAAAGGTAGTTGCTCAACCACCTTTTGCTGTTATTGTGCATGTTTGTGTTGAGTATTTTGTTTATGAGAGGGAAGCGTGGGATAGCATCAAATGCTTTACTAATGTCCATTGTTGCTAAGCGTGTACGTTGAGCTGGTCATCTGGAGTTGATGCCATCCATGATGTGCTGCGTGAGGTTAGTGTAATGTCGTGGTTGAGTGGTGAGGTCTGAATTCATGTTGAGTACTGAGTAGGTAATAGTAGTATGTGTGGGTTGGTGATTTGTAAGATTAGTCTTTCTGTTACTTTGGAAGGTGTGCATAGTAAAGTAATGGGTCTGTAAGAAGCTGCTTCTGTTGGAGTTTTGTTTGGTTTGAGTAGTGTAATAACTAGTGGCGGCTCGTGACTAAAAATTCTAGGGGTGCTGTCTCTAAGAATGGGTTGAAATAATTACTGAAATAAAAGGATGAGCATTGAGCAATGAATAAAAGTTTCAAAAGTTATTGAAAAAGTTATTCAGTGAGCTCATCCTTATATTGTTCTTGATTATTTCAATTGTAAATAAAAAATTTAGGGGAACTGCAGTTCCGCAGTGCCTACCGACGAGCCGCCACTGGTAATAACACTGATCGACAAAATCAGTTACCGAAATATGACTGGTGTTAATTTCAGCACAATTTATCGTAAAAGTACAACTTTATTCACAAAAAGAAATGTACACTAACCTAAAAACGTTGCGAGTACGATTTTCTTTTGTAAACCTTGTCCGGATCGTCGCGGTACAACACCCAGCAGTAGTCTGCTAGCATACTTTCGTTCCAGAAACCTTGGTAGCGATTTTACATTGACTGGATGTCTTGATGGAAGCGTTCCCCCTGTTCGTCACTCACCGCGCCAAGGTTTTCAGGAAAGAAATCTAGAGGCGAATTTAAAAACTGTATTTCCAAGGACATGCGAAAGCCCATTTCTTGATATGCATCGAGCAGTTTCTGAACTCCATCTTTGTATGCGAGAGACTTGTGGTTATCCAAGAAGATTCCACAAGTCCATTTGAAAGCCTGCCATGCTTTTAGTTCTAAGGCATTGAGGCTTTCTTCAAAGCCTTCATCCTGCAGAACCTCCCTGATTTGAGGTCCCACAAAGATTCCCTCCTTCAATTTCGTGGCACTGATGTTTGCAAATTTCTCAACAAGGTATCGAAGCCCTCTTGAATTCGCCTTACCCATCGCTTTCACAAAATTTTTCATTAAACCGAGCTTAATGTGGAGAGGTGGCAGGAAAATCTTCTTTGGATCAACTAAAGGAACACATTGGACACTGCCCGTTCCTGGCTCGTATGTGCTTCTTTGATGCTAGTCACGTCTGATGTAATGATCCGCGGTAGCACGGCTGTCCCATAGGCATAGGAAACAGCAGTATTTCGTGCATGCCCATTAACATACCAATGACTTTGAGATCACCACAGATATTCCATTGATGAGTGCTGTATTGGATTGCTTCGAGTAGTATATTCATGTTATCGTACGTCTCCTTTAGATGAACGGAGTGGGCGATCGGGATGGACGCCTTTAAGTTCCCGTTATGCAGGAGAACCGCTTTCAAACTTCGCTGTGAGGAATCAATGAAGAGGCGCCACTCAGATGGTGTGTGCACCTGTGACAAGTTCTCGAGAAGTCCATTGATATCATGGCAATAGCAGAGCGGACCGTCGACTGCAAATAATGTCATGGTTTCGTTTTCGATAGTGACACACTCGGATGTTCTTCTCAAGTAAGTGTTTCTGCTTGAGTCTCGAGGAGAGAAGTTCCGATTTCTCTTTGGAGAGGGCTAGGTCTCTAATGAGGTCATTCAACTCGTTTTTGGTAAGCCTCTCCGGCTCCGATTGCTCTTCGTCAGGTGTGTAGTCAAGATCAGCCGAAGGTCCCGCACCTCTGCCAATCGCACCTTCGTCGGATTCCCTTTCGTCTTCTAAAGAATCGAGTCCATGCTGTTGAAGTACCGGAATCGGAATCGTGTCATCGTGAAGGATCGGTCTGATCGCGGAGTCTACATTCGGATAAACGATGTTATGCTTGTTCTTCACGGAGAATCCAGTTATGTTAACATTGCAAAAGTAACAATCGCCATGATGGTCTCTCGGCTCCCTCCATATCATGGGTATAGCAAACGGCATCGACTTTTTCCTTTGGTTCAACCAGTCACGTAATCCATTCGAACAAGCGGTACAGATAATATGTGGTGCCCACGCCTTATCTTGGTCGCCTAGTGGACAGCCGAAGTATAACCGGTAAGTTTTCCGAAGATCCATCGTGATTGTACGCCGTTATGATTTAGTCAGCCGCACACGTAATAGAAATTGTCGGGGTGATTTTTACACTTTTGAGGCATGATGATCGATGAGTGGGTTGATGTGGGCGACACAAAACAAAACACAACACGCAAATAGACATATGACTGTTACGCCAAAGAATAAAAGGGTGTACATGTGCAACGTTTGCAAATTTGTGGCCAGCAATTGCTCTCACTTAAAATACCACAAGACAACCTGCGAAAAGCCTAAGTTGAAACGACAAAATGTCATACATGAGGGTATAGAAACGGTAAAGCAAAAACCTACACCTAAGCTGCAGCAACAAAATACTCCGTTACATGTATGAAGTACGCATATATAGTATATATAGTATTATATATTATATCATATGGTTATCTTATATGCATATTATATATATCATTATATATAAAGGACGCATATTGTATATATAGTATTATATATTATATCTAGTTATATCTATATGCATATTATATATTATATATATATTATATATATATATATATATATATATATATATATATATATATATATATATATATATATATATATATATATATATATAAGCCCGGATTTAGCTATAGGCGAACTAGGCGTTCTGTTCAAGTGATATTAATGATTTAGAACTCTATGAAGAACTTAAAGTACTTTGCAGGTTTATACCTGAGAAAACAGATCTCGGAAATGCCCTTGTTTATATAGTGCAAAAACAACTAAGTGAGATTTATCCTAATGTTTATGTTGCACTTCGAATAGTATTAACCATCCCAGTTACTGTTGCTTCGGCTGAAAGAAGTTCCTCGCGTCTCAAACTTATTAAAACATATTTGCGTTCCACCATGTCTCAAGCGAGATTGCAATCATTAGCTATGTTATCAATAGAAAACGATATAAAAAATTCATTAGATTATTTATTCTCAATTAATTGAAGAGTTTAGCTCGAAGAAAAGTAGAAAAGCATTGCTGTAATATTCAAGGAGCATCTGAACCAAATATTAAAGCATTAATATTTAGCCTGATAAGTCGATCGCTCACTATTATAAAAAATGAAATGTCAACATCTCTTATACATCACATATGAAAAACGTTTGTATACTATGGAAAGTCATTACCTATAATATTATATAAATCTTAGAAATCATTGTCTTATATTTTCGATACAAATCTTGATTCATATTATAATTTATACTTATTTGTATGGTTTATTTATATTTCTTATACAATTTCCATGCGTGATTATTTTGGTTTGGTTTAATTTTTAAGTGCTGGCATAGTTCTCTGTCTATGCGGGATTCTAATATTGCTGGTATAGTACCGATAATTAATTAAGTCCATATTTTCATATATATAGGCCTAGGGCCTCGCAATTTCTAGATCTGCCTAGAGCCTCGCAACTTCTAGATCCGGCCCTGTATATATATATATATATATATATATAATATATATATATATACACACACACACACACACATATAAAGGGTGTTTCAAAAGTCTTTACCCTTTTTTTCCCCAAGGACGTTAAACCGCACGGTCAATCCTGGGATGGCGCTTATTTCCGCGAACATGTGTTGAAGGAAAAGGTGCTTCCATTTCTGCGGACTTCTCGAAATCGACAAGGAAGGTTCGATCAAGTGACTTTCCTTCACGACATGGCTGGTTGCATGAAGGCCAACGCGACTCACGCGCTCTTGGACGAGCAGAAACTTGATTTCTTTCGTTACTCCGGGTTCGGACGGTGGCCGGGCAACTCGCCTGACCTTAACCCAGCAGAGAATTTGGGCGCAATTGTCAAAGCTCGCGCAGAGGAGCAGTTGGATGCGATCCCGGATGTCGAAGATCGAAATTCTCGTGAGACACTTGTTCGAGTATTGTCAGCGGTCCTTGAATCGATGCAAAACGACACGCAATTGTTCTGCAATCTGCTCAAATCTTTCCGAACGCGTTTGGATAAGATGCACCAAGTTGGCGGAAAATCAATAAACATTTTATAAAGGTTTGTGTTGAATGTATGGTCACCTTAGGGTCCTTCGGGAAAAAAAGGGTAAAGACTTTTGAAACACCCTTTATATATATATGTTTTTTTTAAAGTATGACCGCTCATGGCCACCAAAAGAAAGGTGGATAGCAGAGCGAACACAAGACGAAGACTATGGAACAGCTAGCGGAAATGAACAATAGACGGAAAAAAAAAAACATACAGAAAAATCATAGCGGAGTCACAGCCGGTAAAGAAGTCGGGAGCGAAAGAGGAAGGAGAACAACCCGGTTACCGAAAAGTAGGGACCTTCAGATAGAATAGCGCCAAGCCTATCACAAGGCCCGACGCTCACCAAAAAGGGAAAATACTCTGCGCGCAGCGCAGAGTAAAGGGGACACTCCACCAGGAGGTGGGCAACTGTAAGTGGAACGTTACAATTGGGACATCGGGGCATGGAAGGAAGAGGCCCAACATCCCAATTTGGGCTTAATCTTGCAGAGTTTGTTATTTGTAGCGCCATCCCAGCGACTCTGCCACCGAGAGCGCAAAAACCTACGAAAGCCAGGGATATAATCGGAAAAGGGGAGGGACACGGGTGAAACCTGTAGTCGGCACGCGGAACGGGCAGCTTGATCGGCAGCCTCATTTCCAGCCACGTTAACATGTGCAGGGACCCAGCAAAATACCACCTCCTTGCCACCAGAAGTGACAAGGATATGGCACAGTAACTGGATACGTCGGACCAGAGTGTGGACGGGTTCGAAACACTCCAAGCCATCCAGGGCACTGCGGGAATCCGAATAGATGACAAACGACCCATCCGGATGCTCCCGCACCACCTCCAGAGCGCTCAGAATGGCATAGAGCTCCGCCGTGAAAACGGAAGCCTCATCAGGGAGACGGGTACATCGGGGAGCAAGGGCAAACGACTGGGGAACAGCCGCGGCCCCAACGCCCCCCGACGACCTCGAGAGATCTGTGAAGACCGCAACACATGCAGAGTGACACGCTGCATGCTGAAGGAACAGAGACCGAAGCAAGGCAGAGTCAGAATCGGCCCTGCGAACGGGGCGCAACGCCCTACAGCATGTAACAGGGGTGCTCTCCCAAGGTGCAACACCCTCGAAAGAGACCGGTATGACGGATGGAGGAGTGCCCATTAGGCCGGGTCGAAATCTAGTCAAAATGATTTTTTTTAGATGGGCACTATGTGGGGTTTATGAAACGATATCCTGACCAACATACTCCAAAAGAAAGTTTATGCTCCCCACTGTACCACTAGCATACTCCCTTATTTTTGGCTCCGCCCCCAAATTAAAAATAGTATCATAAATCAAAATGGAGATCATTTAGAGCATTTTTTTTATAGAGATGACCCCCTTAAAATTGCATAATATACCTCATGTACAATTTTCAGGCAATTATCCAAGAAATTTCAAATCCTCGAAAAATTGCCGCATCCCCAAAAAGTGTTATCAGTATATAGAAAAGGGTGGCATAAACTTTAGTTTGGAGTACTGATTGCCTAGGAGACCAATTCATAAACCTCATATAGGCCTAGTATATTTGTCTGAAAAGAAGACAATTAGTCTATTGTACCATTTATTACACAAAACAGCTTTGAAGTAAAAACAAAATTTAATTTAAAAATTACCTTCATAATTCACTAATTACTTGTGGATGTGCCTTGGCCCCATTGGCTTTTCCATTCAAACTGTGACAGTCTTTTTCTTGATTCCAGTTGATTGAGGATAAATTTGTGCCGATTGCCGTAGCCAATCCTTTGTTCTGATGCTTTTGTCACTAAGTTCACTGCACTTTCCACTCTTTGACTGTGGCATGAAAAGGCAGCAATTTTCAAAGGTTCTGTTCTTGTATGCAGTAGCTCTTCATTGCTGAAATTCCTTATCAAAGGTGGAGGATTGATAGCTTCCTTTCTTCAGTCATCTCACAGTAGTCTTTGGAATCGAAATTTAGAGATTTACGAAGCTCAAAATTTCGTGTGCCACTGAAACGTGTCCGACTGAGAAGTATCTTCTGAAGAGCATCTTCTCTGACATGTTGTCTGCTATCAGTAAGCATTGACAGTAGGATAGCTTCGGGATTGGCAAAATAGGCATTATTACGGACAGGAGCGGCTCGCAGGTAGGCACTGTGGAACTGCAGCACCCCCATGATCTTATGATCTTTATATTTAAATATTTAAAATAGCCTCTCTGATTGTTTTTTTCCAATGAAGTTTGAGTTTTTAAATCAGATTATATCCTTTTTTCCTTAAACTATTTCAATGCCGAACGAATGAATCACGAAAGTAGCTTCAGCCTTCCCGTGGAACTGCGTACTTAACAGTTCCAGATTTTGTTCGAAACGCTTGAAACCTCGGTGGCGGACGTACGAAGAGCGAGTCAGAATCGCGGGTTTAAGAGGATCCAAAGCACTGTGGACAGAGTAGTGCCGATTTGTTTGTTTGACGTGGTAGTTGTGTTGCTGTATCGTTTGCTAATTCGAAATTTAATTTCCGAATTGCATTTATCAATGATTCGTTATCATTTATTTTTTGTCGTGAGATTGAAGTTAATTATATAATAATTGGATTATTTACAATATATAGCTTTCATTTCTTAGAATATTTTTTTAGCTCAGAATAAAAACAGAAGAATGAAATTTGTTTATAAATAAAATTTTTGTCAAATTCGAAATTACCCGTTAAGCGTAAGTACCCTATAATTGATTTTATGATACTATTTTACTTATTTTTATGACTGAGTAGTGAGTAGTTATCTATTTATCTATTCGACTTTCTCTCTCATATATATATATATATATATATATATATATATATATATATAAATAATCAGGGGCGTCCGCAGGATTTTTCGCAAGGGGGTGCAAAACTAACTTATTAGTTCTTAGTTCTTATTAGTTCTTTATTAGGTAGAACAAAAATGCACTGCGACCACTACGAGTAAAAACCGTCATCTCCCCTTATCATAGCCTGCTTTCGGTGCATTTTTTTTTCTACCAGTCAAGTCCATTTTTTATATGTTATATGATACTATGATTAACTATAATCGTGTAAGTTTCAGTGAAATTGACCAAAAGGTTTTCGAGAGAAAAAAATAAATAAAACACTCAATATAATGATCTTTGCAAATAATTCCATTACTATATCTTTCAGTATAGTTTATTTAACACTTCTAAGTTCAACAACACGGCACTTCGGTAAAGTAAAGGTAAAGTAAACGACATTTCCTTGAATGTGGAAACACTGACTGAGCTGCAGTAGAATTATAGAAGTCGTTGCGTGGGCAAACACAAATTTCCAAGGGAGGGCAACTGCCCCCTCTTGCCCCTCCCTCCGGACGCCTATGTATATAATCGACACAATTGTTCGCAATTTCTGAGGCAGCACCCCCATAACTGAAAGTCACGAGCCGCCACTGATTACGGAACACCGGTTCCATAATAATGCGATGTTTTTCTTCCAATCCTCGCATCAAGACAATCAAATGAAAAAAATTCCGTGCTCCGTCAGTAGCTTTAGGATGGGATTTGATATGAAACCATCCAGGAGCATATGATTTCATGACGATGGTTACCAGTTCTTTCAGATTTTGTTCGGAATGCAAAGTCGATACATATAAACGAAGAATCCGGTTTGCTCGGGTAATCCAGCGAGCATGATGAATGGCAGCTGGAGACCTGCGGGCTAGACTTTCAGATACCCATCCAGATTGCACTGCTAGGCACATATCATAGAGATACTTTTGATCACTGCTCAACTCTCTCACGACATTCGGTGGTATATCTTGGACGTTGCCCTGAACTGGTGAAAATGCCACTAAGTCCAAAATGGTTAAATCACATTTCAATTTGGCTCCAATTGAACCTTTAAAGGTATTTGGCCTTGATGTTTTTCCGTCTATGGTTTCAAATATGTGTCTGAAGGGGAGTTCATTCATGTGTAAAAGAACCACGAGCCATTGAACTGATCTATGCAAAAAAATTTCAATTTTATGGTACCAGCAATTCTACCAGTATTGACAGCAGTACCGTCGCATAGCAGAGCATTGAGTGTGTCGATGCTCGCTGAATCAATTAAGAACGTTATAATTTCATCAGCTATACACCGAGCATTTCCTGCGTCAGGGCAGAGATGGTCTACATAGATACCTCCAGGGTCTTTGATCAGCACATAATAATGTTCTTTCTCTTTTCAATGCTTGGTTAACGTATCATCCTTTCTTCCATCAAACCCTATACATTCAATATTCACATTTTCACATCTAGATCTAACAATATTTTTCTTGCCTACACGAATTCTCTCTCTCTCTATTTTCTTCCTATCAAGCATGTTAGATGATCGATTATTCCCATATCTTTCAATGCAGCATTAACAATACCTGCTGTAGCTCTCGAACTCACACGGTAACGGTCTGCCACCAATGGTAATTCATTGTATGAATACCTATCTTGATCATTTTCAATCAATTCCACATCGGGCACGAATTCTAGCTCATTGTCACTGTCTTCTATATCTTCGCTAAAGTCATCTACTGAAGAAGATGGTACAACTTCCATAGCCTCTGCCATTTCCACTTGTGACCTTTGTTGCCTCTCTTGTTCTTCTCTTGTTCTTGAGAGGGATCGTCTCTGGACAGCGGCAGCTTCACGATCAAATGGCCCTAATTGATTTATTCTTTGCTTTTGGCCTACAAATGACTCCCACTCTACCATTGGGATTTTTACCTCGCATCGACAAAACGGCCTTTCTATTCCTTTATCATAACATTTGCAAGTACAAATGTCAAACATTTCATCATATGAAGCAAGTTTTTTAGCAAAATGTTCATTCCTTTAACGTAGAGGAACCTTGTTCAAGGAAAGAGCTG
Source organism: Bathynomus jamesi (assembly GCA_023014485.1). Taxonomy (NCBI): domain Eukaryota; kingdom Metazoa; phylum Arthropoda; class Malacostraca; order Isopoda; family Cirolanidae; genus Bathynomus; species Bathynomus jamesi. The sequence continues at coordinate 1,851,911 of JAJOZX010000040.1, read as the reverse complement.
ATCTGATTAATCTTTCCACTGCAGAAGAAATAGATCTTTCTTGAATGACAAGGAAAGAGAACATGGCCCAAATATCTTGAAGATCTTTGGTAATTATATTGTAGCAATCGTTCGCAGTTGCTGATCCCCTTGACTTGATTTTTTCTCTCTTTTGAATGAAGAAATAGTGTCTGACAACGTCTGCCTTTGTAGGAATCATTGATCGGCGGAATTCAGTGGCAAAACGAAAAGCTGCATTCGAAGATTTGTTTCTGGTTGACATTTTTTCAACCTTTTTAAAAAATTAAAAATCCAGCTTTTATAGAATCATGCATGGATCATAAATAAATCTAAAGAGCATAAATTCTTATAATTCCTGTAAAAATATATGATAATTAATTAGAACATGAAATTTATTGGTATTGAATTTGAAATTCAACACACAGCTCAGTAAATTGATTACACATAAACGATGTTTATGTGTAATCAATTTTCTGACATAGCAAATATTTTGAGAAAATACGCGTGGTGAAAATTTTGAGAAATCCACATTTTTGAGGTAATTGCCTGAAAATTGCACACGAGATATATTATGCAATTTTAGTGGGGGTCATCTCTATAAGAAGATGCTCTAAATGGTCTTCATTTTCATTTATGAGACTATTTTCATTTTTGGGGCGGAGCCAAAAATAGGAGGGAGTATGCTAGTGGTACGGGGGGGAGCATAAACTTTCTTTTGGAGTATGTTGGTCAGAACCCCAATTCATAAGCCCCAAATAGTGCCCGATCTGCCACCAGAAATTCGACCCGGCCTAGACTGCCCATACCATTAGGGTGTGTCGAATTTTTCAACTTTCAAATTCCAAATATGAGGGGCGCTAAAAAGTTGCAGCATGACTTAGGAATTCTAAAGATATTTTTGTTAATTTAATATAATTTAGTTTTGCTTGGTAAGAAGCTACATAAAAATAGTGACTTTTTTGACTTTTTTGTGGAATTATATAATAATTATTATATTAATAATTATATATGCTGTATATATAATGCACTGCTGTTTTTGCTTATTTCACAGGTTGAAACATATTCATCAGTGTGCTGAAGATTACTTATCCGTCAGTGCTACCATCCTAACCAGTGGGAATTGACCTACAATGGCTTCTAAAAGGAGGACAAGACTGGGGACATTCACACATATGAGCAACCTAATTGCAACTGGTAGAGAGTTGTTGCCCTCTGAACTCCCAACTCTGCGAGACGTTCTGAAATATGGGCTACTGCTAAGAGAACAAAGTGGTGAGGATGTGAGAAACTACCCAGCAGCCAGTCTTGCAAAGGACATTTACACTAAAGTGCTTGAAAAGTGGGAACGAGCAAACAGTTCTTTTGTAGCCCCCGTTGTAAATTCACGAGTCACAATCTTAAACAAGATCCAAGAGAGCTGGGAGCAGGCCAAAAACATATCTCTTGGGAGAGGAAAGCTACATGTCAAAGAGGCTTTCATTGCAAAACTTGACAAGCTTTTTGACATCCTCAGTTGCAAGTGTAAAATTGTTCTCTGCTCTGAATTTGGCTGCCTTGCAGATGCTGATTGCAAAAACGAAACTCACATTAACTGTACATGCCCTAGGGAGATGAAGATCCCTGTGAAGGAACTTGCTTTCATTAAAGGTCAGAGAGACAAGTCTGGTTCTATTGGACCACATCAGATTGGCTTGCCAGATCAACCTGAGCACAACAGACAAGTCAAAAAGCAGAAGCGGCAAGAAGACGAAAGAAGAAGGCTTGCTGAATATAAGCAGACAAGTAAGCAGGATGTTTCAATGCCATCAAATTAAATAATTTTCTCTGATGATGAAAATGAAGAACAAATAGCTGATGCTCAAGATGGAAAGGATGGAAGTTATGAAGTGACATTAGAAATACCAAGCACGTCTTCAACTTCCAATAAAAAGCCAGAGTACAACACATTAGAAATACCTAATGTTGCTATGCATAACATCAGATATGGTGTTGGCCTGCGTGCCACAGCTGCCATCACCACTGCTGCCTTTATGGATGCTGGCTTGATCACTGAAGAAGACAAGAGACTTGTAGTTGATCACAATAAAGTCAAGAGGGCCCAAGAAAAAGTTATGAGATCCCTGGATCAGGAATTTGATGATCTTTGTAAGAAGGGTGAAATTGACTGCATCTTCTTTGACGGCCGTCAAGATACAACTAAAGTTATGCTGAAAGCAGACAATTCAGATCGTCAGTTCCCCAGCATCATCAAAGAAGAGCATTATTCTGTGTGCAGTGAGCCAGGTGGAAGATATCTCCACCCCTTCACTCCTGAGAAAGGCTCAACGAGAAAAAAACCTGCTGAAGTTATTGCTGATAATCTTGTAGATTTCATGAAGAAGAAGGGCATTGATAAAAGCCTGCAGGCCATTGGAGGTGATTCTACAAATGTTAACACTGGCTGGGAGGGTGGTTCCATGCATTGGGTAGAGGTCAAGCTTTGCCGTAAGCTGATCTGGTTGGTTTGTGCCCTCCACACTAACGAGTTACCCCTGCGACACTTGATCACAGCACTGGATGGGAAGACCTTGTCTAACAACAAGTGGACAGGTAACATTGGCAAGATGCTAGACACTGCAACCGAACTTGAAATTGATCCTTCATTCACCAAACTCTCAATTTGAGAGCCTCTTACTTCACTGAGTGACAATGTTGTAAAGGATCTCTCTACTGATCAAGCGTACGGGTATAGGATCACACAGGCCATAAGGACAGGAGAACTTCCCACAGATCTGGCCCTTCTTGAAATTGGTCCAGTGAGCCATTCAAGGTGGTTGACAACAGCAAACAGGCTTTGTCGCATATAGGTTTCAAAACATGGCCTTAAAGGCAAAACCCTCAACAACTTAAGACTGATAGTGGAATACATTGTTGGTGTGTACTACCCCTGTTGGTTCAACATCAAAGTAAAACACTCTTGGGTGGAAGGCCCACGCCACATCTTGTTTCAGCTGCGGCTAGTTAGGCTGCAAAAGAAGGCTGTAGTGGATGCCGTTTTGCCAACCATCAAGAGCTCAGCATGGTATGCATTCAGCGAAATGATAATCCAGACACTCTTGTGCTCAGATGACAGTGAGGAGAGGAGAGCTGGTGTCCAAAAGATTGTTGACATGAGGGGTGGAGATGATGACACACTTGGAGATCTTTCTGTACGTCCCAGGAAGACACCTTCCATCAACCCCAGTGCTTCTTCCGTGTTGGAGCTGACAGACTGGTCTGATGGGGTATTTGAACCTCCTTTGACATGTAAACTGACTACAGTGGAAGTAAAGAAGTTCTTTGACAAGCCTATGCAAGTTCCACAGTGGCCCTGTCATGCTCAGTCAATAGAGAGGTGTGTGAAACAAGTCACAGAGGCAGCAGGCAGGGTGTATACACATGAGAAACGTGAGGGCTATATCAGAGGCCAAGAAGCAAGTCGGCGGCTGATGTCCAAGAACGAATCAAAGCAAGACTTGATGAAACTTCGTTTAAATATTTTTTTTTACTGATGTCATTACTTTCTAATGTTGTTTTATGATTACAAGGATATGTTTTATGATTACTAGGATATGTTTTATGCAGAGAAACTAAAATTTTTATAGCATTACCTGACATTTTGAGAAGCTAAAATTAATAAATGTTGTTTTCCGAGAGCAATTTATGTGCTTTTTAATCAAACGTAGATTTACCAAGCTAAGTGTTGAGCAATCACAAAAATAATAGCAGATTTGAATTCTTCACATCCAAAAACAAATTTTTAAAACCCCTCAGTGAAGGAATTGGCAAAAATTAATTTTCACCTCCCAAATTGACACACCCTACCATACCATCGAGGAGGGAGGTCACCGTGTCGGTGAAATACCAACCAATCCCCATCCCGGCAGAACGCCCTCTCAACCATCTGGAACAGAGGAGAGTTGGGAAGACGGAGAATCCGGAGATAGTGCTTGGCAATGAGGAACGACCTCCGATCCTCCAAGGGAGGGATGTCACATTCAACCTGCAGACTATCAACCGGAGAGAAGCGGAAGGCGCCAGATGACATGCGCAGTCCTCTAGAGAGGACCGGGTCCAGTATCCGAAGGGCCGTACGGGAGGCGGAGCCATACACCACACTCCCATAGTCTAATTTTGACTGTACCAGGGACACGTACAAACGGAGTGTCCGCCTATCCGCGCCCCATGTAGTATGAGACAGATGTCCCAGCAAATCCAGGGTACGTCTTGTAGTCTCGCGCAGCCTGCGAAGGTGGGGAACCCAGCTCAAACGGCTATCGAAGACCATGCCCAGGAAACGTACTGATTGAACGAGGGCCAGAGGCTGACCCCCGAGTGTAAGATTAAAGGCCGGGACGGCGCCGGAGCCCCGTCTCCTCGACGGAAGGAAGGCCACACACGAAGTCTTCGGGGAAGACAGCGTAAGGCCCACCGACGACGCCCACGTTCAACCCGATTGACCGCGAGTTGGACTTGCCTCTCCACGAGGGGGGGACTCGTCCCCGCGGCATAGACAGCCAGATCGTCGGCGTAGATGGAACAACGCACCGAGGGCGGGAGGGCCCCCGGTAGCGCAGACATGACCAGATTGAAGCAGGAGACGCTCAAGACACACCCCTGAGGCACCCCCTCCTCCTGAACATACAGGTCAGATAGGGCCGCCCCATTACGGACGCGGAAAGTGCGACGGCAGAGGAAGTTACGAATAAATGTGGGCAAAAAGCCCACAAAACCAAGAGACTTCAAACGGTCCATGACAACTCCCCGACGGGTCGTGTCATAGGCCTTTTGGACATCGAAAAAGACGGCCAGAACAAGATTCCGGCGGGAAAAGGCCTCCTGTACATCATGACCAAGGAGGAGAAGGGGGTCCAGAGTACCCCGAAATCGACGAAAGCCATACTGGGTCGGGGGGTATAACCCAAGCGACTCCAGTGTAAAGGAAAGTCGGACGGCCACCATCTTTTCAAGGAGCTTGCATAAGCAGCTCGTCAAGGCAATAGGCCGATAGCCCGCCACCTCCGCCGGATCCTTCCCCGGTTTAGGTATCGGGACCACAATCGCCTCCCTCCAACGGGAAGGGAACGACCCCTCAACCCACATCCGGTTGAAAAGATCCAGGAAGAAATGTAGGGCCATCGGGTGCAGATTCCAAATAAAGTCATACGGAATGTCATCAGGGCCAGGGGCGGAAGAACGACGGGTTGCCAAGGCAGCCCGAAGTTTCCGTATCGTAAAGACACGGTTATAGGGCTCGTTCCCAGCTGGCGGGAACGTAACATCCGACAAAAGACGATCCGCAGCTGAAGACGAACGGGAAACCGCAGCAAAAGCCCCGGCCAGCCGATCGGCCACAGCAGTAGGATCCGAAAGGAAGCCGTCCCCGTCCCGAAGGACAGGGCGACGAGCAGGGACCGGCTTCCCCTCGATACTACGTACCTTCCGCCACACAACAGCAGAAGGGGTAGACGAGGAGATGCCAGACACAAAGGTACGCCAAGAGGCCCGACGGGCCAACTTGAGTGGTCAGTACGCCGGGTGCGGTGGAAGCGGCGCGTTGCCCTCTTCCTCTCACACACCGCCTGATGACATGCTGGAGTCCACCACCGGACACTACGCGTCCGCGGGTTACCGGAAGATCGAGGAATACAGTTCTCCTCGACGCCCATCACCACCCACTCGAAGAACTCCAAGCTCTCATCCACAGAGCCAAAGTCCAACACCGAACGGGCAATGACAGAACGAGCTCTGAAGGATGGCCACTCAGCCCGCGCCAGGCACCACCTCGGTCGAGACGAGACACCCAGCTGCGGTCCGACCGGCTCAAAACAGACTGGGTAATGATCACTGCCATAAGAGTCCCCCAACACCCTCCACGAAAAATCGAGTAAGGCATCGAGGGACACCAAGGAGAGATCAATACAGGTAGATGAACCCGTGGGTTCGTGGAAATAGGTAGGTTCGCCGTAATTGAAGCACGCGAAGGAAAGTTCCTCCATTAAGGAAAGCAACATACCAGCAACATTAGTCGACCGGACATCTCCCCAAACAGGGTCGCGACTGTTAAAAGTCCCCGAGGAGAAAAGGTCGAGGCAGTTGCAACACCAACTCGCGAACCGCGTCGCGAGAAGGAGGGTCATGGGGAGGGATATAAATCGAGCAGGCAGTGTACTAGCGATCTAAAAAGAGCCGCACAGCCACAGCCTGCAAGGAAGTACGAAGAGGCACACCTCGCGAGGGTATCGAATGATGGACATAAATCGCCGCACCCCGCCGGCGTGTGTGCTCATCCGGGATGCAAGGGAAACCAACATAGCCAGAGAGACGAGGGAGCCCCCGCGCAGCCAGGATAGTCTCCTGGAGACAAACGCAGGGAGGCAAGGTTCTCCCAGTTAGCTAAAAGCCCCCTACAGTTCCAATGCAAAATGGGACTGTAAGGGGAAGGGGCATTATAAGAAGCAGAGAAATAGCCACGGACCAAGCTGAGCAAAAACTCAACGGTTCGTAACCAGGGACGGAATCGGCTTCCCCGACTCACGCCGGACGGGGAGGGTAGGGGCCACAGGAGGAAAGCCCGGGAGACGAGGATCCCGAGTACAGGAGGCCACAGAAGACTCCGCGGCTGCCTTACCCGTAGTAGAACGAGAGTGGGAAGATGGAACAGGGAGTTCAGAGGGGGGCTCCCCTGAGGGGGGATAGAGGAGACGACGAGACGGGCCCAGCCGAAACCCCCGACTCCCCACCAGAGGTGGGGCAGGGAGAACCAGATGTTCGAGGACTCGTCACACCAGACAAGTGCTGACGGGGGGTGGGAGGAAAGATCCACCACAGGTGGGAAAGGTAGATCCAAGAGAGAGACCCGACCACTCTCAGCAGGAGCCGAAGGGAGAAAGACTCCATGAAGAAGGGCCAAGCCCCTCTCGACCGGGTCCACCGTGGGAACCGAGTCAGTAATCGAGGGTGTCATGGGGCGGCGGTGTACCTCAACCGACACCCGGACATTAGTTGGGGCACCCGGAGGTGACGCCCCACCAGCCCTCCGTATAGGGGGGGGAGTCCCGAGCGGATTAGGAGCAGCGCGCCGCTTCCCCTCCGGTGAAAAAGGGGAAGCAGGGCGAGCAGTGGTCATGAACGGGTCTAGAGGACTCCGACCACGGTGACGCTTCCTCCTCCCCTTCGGGGCATCACCTTCCCCACCCGAGAGACGGGTAGGCAAGGATCCAGACCCCAAGGCCGGAGAGGGAGAAGGGGCACTTGTAGGCAGGGAATCAGACGGGATGACTGAAAGTGAGGCAGGGGGACAAGAAGGTCCCGCGGCGCCAGGAGGACCACCAACCCCCGGAACTTCCAGGGGGGCACCACTCCGGTAGGCGCCGGGGTAGCACGGGAGGGGCCCGAGGACCCGCCGGAGCCAAGAGCCGCAGCATAGGACAACCCCCGCCGCGGCTCCCGGTCACGGACCCTATCGCGCGCCTCCCGCGCACTAAGGAATTCGGTAGTCCTTAAGGACCGCACCTCGAATTCAAACTTGAAAACGGGGCAGTCCCGAGAGGAGGAAGGGTGGGCCCCGAGCAGTTCGAGCACCGCGGGGGCTTCGTGCATGGGGGAGGGTGCGCAGGCCCACCGCAGCGGACACATAGCTTACCCTCACGGCGGCACGCAGAGCTAACATGGCCGAACCGGTTGCAGCCAAAGCAGCGAACCGGGTCAGGCACATACGGCCGCACCGAAAACTCGCACGACCGGCGATCACCCACAGAACACCTGGGCCGGAGGCACAAGGGAGTCAAAGGTCAGGAGCAGACGAGCGGACGGGGTAAGAGCACCATCCCAGCGCGACGAAAAGCGGAAGACCTTCGTTACCCCTGGGAGGCAAGATCCTCCTGCAACTCGCCAACCGGGATTGACAGCAGACGGGAAGCGAAAATGGTGCCCTGACAGCTATTCAGTTGCGGATGGGGAGTCACAGAAACTCTGCAACCCAGAACATCCTGCAACTGTAGAAGGGACTCAGTCACCCCCGAAGAACGGGACTTCAAAAGAAGAGACCCATCCTTCAGAGGGCGGATATCATAACGGCAGGGAACCCCCACCGTCTTAAGACGCTGAAACACCCGTTCCGAGTTGCCCGGAAGGGAGCCAGCGGAAGGGCGGAGAACAAGGAACCTGTCCACCGGACAGAAATTGACAGCAGAGACAGGTCCATGTGTGACGGTAACCGAGAGTGGGCGAGAGAACGAGGGCCGCGAAGACCCCGCCCTACGGCCACCACGAGTCCGGCCACGAGAGCCAGACGCCGCAGAGGACGAGAGGGGGCCATACGGCTTTAAGGTCAATCCAGCGGAGGCAGAGGCCGCTGAACGACCAGAAGTAGAAGTCTTATCCAAATCCAAGGACGGGCCAGAGTCGTCAACAGGAGGGGATTGAAGTTTTGAAATTGTACCCATAAACAATAGCATTACAAGAAAGACAGCCTCGGACCCAAGGCAATGCACCAATCCGCCGCTGCATCCTTCAAGGCGCAGGCCCAACGTCCCGGGTAGCCCGCCCCCCAACCTGACTGTCGTTTTAAAAACAGCAGATTGGCTCTCCGGAGATTTGTCCGTTAAGGGCCTAGCAAAGACCCAATCCAGACGCAGCAGCGGTCCGGGCGCCCAACCGTCCCCAGAGCACGGCTCAGCCACGGAGCGTGACCCCCCAGCGGGTGCACCCGATGACCCCAAGACTGCAAATACAAACAGAGGGGGGGGATACTACAATTGACAGAGGCCCAAGACCGAGTCAAGACAAGAGAAATTCCGGGAGATACGGAAAAAAAAGGGCAAAAAGAAAAAAAAAAAAAAAAAACGCAACTAGGTAACTCTTCGCCCACACCCCGCGAGGAGTTGAGGAAACCTCAACAACCCACGGGGTGTGCGAGCCCCCTCGGCCCAGCAAGCCGGAGTACCTAATCGAGGGTGTATATATATATATATTATGATCGGTTTCCTCTTGAAAACTAGACGTGCTAGAGGAAAACTGGAGAGAGATTTGGAATCAGCGTCCAAACAGCTATCTAGCACACCCATAATTAAAATTATATCTGATGAAAAATACTTGTCGGCCAGTGTAATTTTACCTTGTTTTCATGTTAGGAATGATAGTGTTGGTATGTGTATGTGCTGATGTTTGTGAGAGCTAGTATTCCCTGTGGGCGCAAGTGTTTAAGGTGTATGTTAGACATGTCGTCTGGTCCAGTAGCCTTCGAATTCTTAATACTTTTGATGATCTTGATGATCGTGTCGAGTCTGTAGGTTTTCTTGTCTCTGGCTGTTTGTCTGTCTGCGTGTTTCTGGTTGTTGTCTCTGTTTAAGCGAATTATCTTTGCGTAGTAATTAACTAGAATGTTAGCTTCTTGTGTATATGTTGGGATATTATTCTGGCTGCGACAGATAACCGCGTGAGAGGTGTGAATGCCACTGTTAGAGTGGGTAATGCTGTTTATAGTCTTGTATAGCCTGGATGTATCTGTGGAGTGGTTTATTGTTGTTATGAATTCCCTAAATGTTTCTGTTTGTTTTTCTTTAAGTTTGTTGTTTATTTCTGTGTTGAGCTGTTGTATCTGCTGTTTTATGGCTTGTGTGTGTGGTGTGTGTGTGTTATGTCTGTGGTTGTTACGTTGCCTTATGAGGTTGGCTATTTCTCTAGTGTAATTTGGGTTCTATTTCCTAATGTTGCCATCGGGTATGTATTTGTTTGCATTATTGATGATCTGATTAAATGTCTTGAGTGTTGTATTGATGTTTATGATGGGTGTGCTGTTTAATGTGGCGAATTGTTCCTCAGTCTGTATTTTGAACTGTTCCCAATCAGCTTTCTTGTAATTTCTGGTGTGCCTAAGACTGTTGGGGCAGAGTGTAGAACGTGCTGTAATGATGATGGACAGGTGGTCCGATGACAGTTGTTTTTCTGTTCTCCAGTGTGTGTGTGTTGCTAGTGAGGGGGAACAGAACGTTGTGTCTGGGGAGGAGTTTGAGTATCCTTCTTGATGTGGTATGTGTGCATGTTCTTCTGTATTGCTAAGAATGAAAATGCTGTTTAGTTGTGTGGCTATGTTGGCGCCTCTGGTGTTGCTTTGGTTGTGTAGGTACCAACTAGTGTCTTTAGCGTTGGTCTCCTCCTAAGATGAAATTAGTGAGAGAGGCCAGATTGTGTAACTGTGGATTATAATTGGCTGGCTCCCGAGGTGAACTATCTGGTGGGATGTAAATGTTGATTAGTGTGGTGTGTTTTGCGCGTTTTAATGTTAACTGCCTGTATTTCTATCGTGTTATCTGTTTGGATTGTGTTTGTAATGTTTTGTCTTTAGCAATGAAGTGCAAAGCTGCAAATTAGCATTGTAGGCATAGCCGCTTAGGCTCTATCCTTTATTATATTTATCATTACTGCGTAAAATACTTATATATTTACATTTAATACTAACTAATCTAGATTCATGTAATGCTTAAACAATGTAAGACTATTATTATTTTTTATAAATCGGGAAATCCCGGGATCCAGGGACGATGGCCAATTTTGTTCCGAAAAACTGGGATAATGAGAACTCCTGAAAACGAGAAACCGTAGTGTCCATATTCCATTACTTTCTTTGCAGTGTGAGAAATATTTTTACTTCACAAAAACATTAATACGTCCCTCTACTTAATCCTTTAAAAGTATGGGTTGTTTGGTTTATGTACTCGCGGCTACGTCAGATAGTACTAAAACTATTTGAGAGTGCACGCGTTTGGAGCAAAGTGGTAGTGAATAAAAGAGACTGAAAATAAAAAAGTTTATTTTTTCTAACAACATGGTTGAATAAAATAAATAGCTACCTACAGGAGTTACAATCAAGAATTATCACAGACGTGGCAGAGGACCGTGAGCCCAGCCAACCTCAGGGCTTTTTCGTTATTTGAAATTTTAAGCTTTACTTTAAAAAGAGTTGCCATAATATGACACAATGTTTTCCTTCAGCTATTACAAGTACTTTATATTTAACTGATCAATACTTCACAATGTTAAATTTTTTTATTCTTATTATTTATTTATTTTTTTTCAGAAAAAAAGTTCGTTTAAACACAAAACTTGAGCAGCATCACGATTTATGCAATTTCTTGTCAAAAAATTTTGACTAATAAAACAAAATTAATATTACCTTACGACTTAAGTCATTTTTCACTGAAGATATAAAGACTATATCAAGAGCAATATTTGATAAATGTTGTCTTTAAAATTCCATTTAATCAGCCCTTTAGTCTGTTTTAGTTTAAGAAAAAAGTTCAAAATTTTAATATTTATAAAATAATAAACACCTATATTTTTAAAAAAAACTGTGATCCAAAATTACCAGCGAAGCTAAATACTCGTACAATTTCCACAAATTTTACATATAATTATTTATTTAAATTAGGGGCCCATACACGTGCTAATATAGAAGGCAATTATATCCTGCTCTGAAAAAAATTTCAAATAAAAATTTCATTTTAAAACAGTATCTGCGCGTAATGAACAGATTTTTTGTGACATTACAAATTTATTTAAGCAAGATATACTAACCTTACGTTCAGCAATGAACCTTTCCTTAATAACTCTTACAGTATAATATAAAAATTTAAGGGTTATTTCACCGGTTTCATTATTGAATGGTTACCAATACAATTTCCGATAGTGAGAAGTGACTTCAAATTTACAATTTCATACATGCGACTTCAGTGTAAAGATTACAATTTGAAATACGCGCGAGTCCACCGTAAAAATTACAGTTTTGACCGATGCGACTTTATTCTGAGTAACATGTCAATTCATTGCAAAAATTAAAATTTTTTTATACATGCTATTTTCTTGTAAAAATTAAGTTCAAAGGCTAATGATGAATTTAGTTTTATTATTATTATTATTATTATTATTTTAAATTATTATACGATACTAAAGGTGGAATAAAGAAACTCACCACTTTACCAAATGGACAGTAATAACTAACTGTAGTTAAAGTTAATTTATTAATGAAACAACCCTTAAATGAAAAAGTGGAATTATTCCATTTTTTACTAAGAAATCAATAGTATTATTATTAATTATTATTATTATTATTATTATTTACACTAATCCCTAAAGACTTCTTTACTTGATAAGTCACCAAGATTATTGTATGAAATAAACATTACACTCCTAACATCAAATGATGAATAAATTTTATAGCAGCTTAAAATCATTGTTTCAATGGATAGTTATTATGCAATTTGCTTCTCTAATCATCAAATTTACAAAAGTGTAAATGATAAACTGCTGCTGCTGCTGCTGCTGCTTGCAATTTTAGTGAAATTCCACTATAGAGAAAAACTTGTAAAATTACACGTAGTTTACTAAGCTCGAAGAAAATATAGGAGTGAAACGACGTAACATATATTAAGCCATAACTTAAGCAACATCATTTGAATTCAAATAAATTTAGTGTATTTTTAACACTACAGTAATTCTTTATCATCAATTAATCAATTGCTATTTAATAATAACAAAAAGGTCCAGCTTACAATTTTTTCATTATTATTATTATTATACAATACAAAATGCATTAAAATATACTGAACAATTAGACCTATGAAGCACATCTATATAATAATGAGTTATGACTTAACAAAGATAAATATCATTTATATGCAGCTGAAAATCAGTCTAATATTTCGTTCACGAAGACTCAAATGTTCCTCCTCCTCCTCCATCCTCCTCATTTATCATGTAGGCCTACTCGAGTCTTTTGTAAGGAAGGAACTATGAATCCTATTTATTCTAAAGAGTTGTATTCAAGGATTGGAAAATGACATCTGTAAGTGCATTTTCGTTCACTCTAAGAAGAGATGAGATTGGAGGAGGTAGTTTTTATTTTAACGTACGTTTTTCCTTACTCAAAGGAGGTGATAGCGAGTGAAAGGGAAAAAATAAAATGAAAATATGTAATAAGAAAGGAAAAGACTGGGAAATTCTTTGACACATCACATTCTATTTTATATATATATATATATATATATATATATATATATATATATATATATATATATATATATATATATATATATATATATATATATATTATATATATATATATATATCCTTGCATGCTCCTTTTCCTTGGCGAAGGGAAAATATCTTCCTTGTACCAAACAGCACGATTTCCTCAGCTTAAATCATTTTCACATCCTTGCAAATGATCAACTTGCATTCTTAAACAGTATTTCTAAACTAGTGATTAATAGGTGTAAAACAAAGGCAAGGAGGTATACAACCAGCCAAATATACATAAATTTAAAAATTGCAAAGCCCACTCTTCTCGTTAGTTTCGTTAATTTTTTTTTTTATTAATTGATAAGGGCCCATTTCATATTCGGACACAAATTATGTACAATGCAATAGGTACATACAGGTATTCGAGCATCAGGACTATGAACTTCATGTCAATGTACCCTGCTGATGCCATGGTGTGTGTGTGTGTGTGATATATATATTAATATATGAAAATTATTTCCTTTCCTTCGTGGTTTTATTCATCATATATATATATATATATATATATATATATAATCCTGGCACCTGTGAGACTTAGTTTTTAGAAAACTTAATTTGTATTAAAATTACTTATTCTTTAGTATCTTGTATTTTACCTAACACAGGTGATATTTCAGTATGTTCAACACACAATTAATATACAAGTTTCAATGCTATGGTAACTAATAAATCTGCAGTAATCACAAATTTACATACATTTCTTTAATGCAGTAATATATATATATATATATATATATATAGATATATATATATATATATATATATATATATATATATATATATATATGAGTACTTCACAATATAAGTATTTTAAAATCGAACTAATTCAATAATAAAACTGCATCGAGTTCAACTATTAAATGAGACGTGTCATAATTACAAAAAGTGGTACTTTAATCCTTACGAGAACTTTTAAATTCCAAACACTTTGATGGAACAATAATCAACATCTCAACTTATTCAATGATTAAATGCTGCAATACAGAGACTGAAGTCATCATCATCATGATCCGAGCGTTGCGGGACTAAACCTATTTTCTGTTCAGATACAATTAGAAACCTTTTTTAGCTTTCTTTAAAAGTGACCTAATGTACGTGATTTGGACATGGCAAAGCCAAATCAATCACTGATTATTACCGGTATAACGACAGTACAGTAATAACTACCACAGCTAAAACGAACGTTGTTTTTCCGTCTTAATTACATTCTAATTGATAAATGAATTATGCAAGACGAAGTATTATTTTAATAGTGCCCTATTCTATTCTCCTATTAATATATTTATCATCATTACTTTTTAGATGTATCTTAGAATAAAAAAAGTAAAAGATATATATATATATATATATATATACACACACACTTTTTTTCGCCAACTTCAAATCTGACCAAAAAATAAAATAAAATAAAAAATAATCCGTTTCACAATTTACAGCTAGTTGTAAAATGGTTTCATTTTTCTTTTGCACAACTTTTAATTCTAAAAGTAATACAAATTTATTTATTTATATATATATATATTATATATATATATATATATATATATATATATATATATAAATATGTGTGTGTGTGTGTTTGTGTGTGTGTACACCGCACGATGTAAATGTGTAAATGCAATTTGAAGATGTGAGAGAGATACAAACAATTTAAATATAGAGTATTAAATATTTTTACACTGTCATCGATACGAAAATATTTAAATGTTTCACTAATGATAATTGAACATTCCTTCCTTAACATTTATCCGTATTTAGAACAGTTAAAATTGTTAAATGTTTTCAGTAATGAAATGATCTTTCTCACAGAGTAAACATCCGAAGACAGTTTTAATGAAACACATTTTAATCACTTTTGTTTGCTTTCTACGCTACCATGAAAGTATTTCCAGTGTATTCTTTCAAATAGGAAGTGGAAAAAAAACAAACAAACAAAGGCATTTCGAAAGGAATGACGTTAAAAGACGTTTCCTTTCCATAATCGTAGCAATAACATTTAAGCTTCAACGATCGAGTCTTCATTATAGTTTGCTTTTACTTTATTCATTATAATTAGGTACCTTTTAAACATGAAGAACTTGATGTAAAATATTACCTCAAAAATGGTTTCAATATAATGCTAATATATATATATATATATATATATATATATATATATATATATATATATATATATATATATATATATTATATATATATTATTTATATATATTATATACATATATAATTATATATATATACATATATTATATATATATATATATTATATATATTATATATATATATATATTATATTATATATATATATATATATATATATATATATACACATTATATATATATAAACGCTACTCAAATATAGTTTCAGAAAGTTTTCCTTTTAAATTTGTTATTAAGTGAATTTGATGAATGGAGAAAAAAGTTCTTTTCCATTGTCTGAAAAAGAAGAAGTCTATTAACCACGTAAAAGTATTGTTAATAATAATAATAATAATAATAATGTTAATGATAATGTTAATGATAATAATAATAATAATAATGAAAGGAATTTCTTTTAAATTTTGCAAAACGGCAAATAATAGGGAGGAAATTCACTAAAATTTCAACTTAAAACGAAACTAAGGATAAATAAAATGACTTACTTAAATTACCAATGAGCATTAATAAGGCAATAGGTGGATGGCTGGTTGGCTTAACTGGTCAATTTTCCTCATGGATGGTTATGGTTGGGCTGGGCTGCTGGTGGTCCTGATTCAGAGTTCACGATGCCCTAATATCACAGATCAAAAGCTTAAGAGGTCAAATTTTTTTATCGAGTGGCACGAAGATCAATAAAGGTGAGACCCACGTGACCTCCGGCCGGGAGCATCTCAAAAAGCCAACCACACCGTCACCCACGCCACCCCTCCTTCCCATTACGTGATGTGTCCCATACGAGGCCCTCTTCGATGGTAACTCCTGTGTCCACGGTAGAAAGCCTACAAAAGGGAGAATAAAATTAGTCCTTCCCTCGAAGTTTAAACGCGTACTATAGTATATTTCAATCGTTCCGTCTAAAAACTGAATAATTTAATAGATATACGAACTAATTATGAAAGTAATCATTAAAAATAAATTTGCGTCAGCCTTTGTTAACCAATCAAGATTACGTATAATGAAAATGAATAAGAAGAATTTTTGTACGGTAACTGACAGATAAACAGGCCAACCGATTAGTCCGTTTTTAAATCGGCAGCATATTATTATTAATTAAATGGATAACTGCGTGTCACGAAAGTGTTTACAGTCGTTTCAGTTCACTTAATTATTATTATTAGAATAAAGTTAAGTGAATTGCTATATGAATAAAGTAATGTCTTAAATAAGCATTGCGCGAAAGTCAAATTATTTTACTGGCTTTATTTCGTTACGAGGATCTTACTCCCTATCACCACTGTATCTCTCATTCCTCGTACGGCTAGAATGAAATTTCGTTTATAGCTTTTATTTCTGTCATTCATTCATTCTTTTACGGTAAGAAATAGTTGTGGATATTAAATTATTCTACTGAAATAAGAGTTAGTTTCAATTTTCAGATCGGATCACATCGCAACTGCGTATTTATGCGCCAACACAAAAGTTGGCACTAATACCCACACAAGATTCTGCTTGACGATAATTTCAATGCAATTTCTTTCCCACATTAAAACTTCAGATTAAGAGAAAAATTTTAAGCGTTAAGGCAATTTTTTGGGTGCAAACTGAACTTCGTTTTCTTAAAGTGTTTATTTCGAAGATCATTATTCTACTCAATTCGAGCTATAAATGCTTTCTTACGTCGTTGGTGTCATTTAAAGCATAATGATAATTCTTAAGAATATTCGCGGTCACGAGAAGATTCCGATAGTTTAACCACTTCGTACGAAGCATGATATAGTTAGTTCTTTTAATATATTAAGTCACGATAGTATTTACGATGAGTCTCGGGTATCCAACAGGACAAATCCAGAGGAACGGGAACCGGACATATTTTAATATCATTATGTTATTAAAAAAAAAATTAAAAAATTTATTTACGCTCACTTGCTCATAAGCTTCGTTTGGCATGAAAGAATAGTAGTGTAGCCTAATATTATACTTCGACACTTTCCTTCAATACATTTGCCAGTAAATGTATGTCAATTTCCTTTATTAAAGAAGAAAAAAAAGTTACAAAGTGAGAAACCCTTTTTATATATATAATATTATATATATAATATATATATATATATATATATATATATATATATATATATTATATGTGTGTGTGTGTGTGTGTGTGAAATTTCGACTTTGCCACTGTATGAACTAAGCATAATAACCAGGCATATGAATGGACCCTAGTTAACGGAATTACATACATTTTGAAAGGGTAGGAATGAATATCATGAACTGAATGAATTGTCAAATGTTTTCATATTTTAACGAGGATAATAATTCAAACTGCCGAAAGAAAAAGATGCGAAATTCTCAAAATATATTTTGGTGAGCCGCAACGTACGATCATCCTATACGTCGCGTCGCCCTTTTACTATCGTGTTTTCACCTAAAATTCCGTCATTCGTGAGCATCATTAAAAATGCTCGGTTCATTCGTCACTTTTAAAAAATGTGAAGTTTTGGACACATTTGACCAAATAATTAAAAATGTCGGAAGGGTTTTGAAAGATTGCACATAATGTAACGTACAATACGAGTCTCGCAACCGCAGCCATTTTCAGAACTGATAAATTATTATATTTGGCATCGGCATCGAAATGAAGTAGAAAAGGATCGCGGTAAGATATGTCAATTAATTAATCGACTAATTTCAATTTCTCTTCACTGAAATACGCTTCATGAACATCATTTACTGCAATTTTTTCAGCTATTATTTGAAATACAGTTAGAATTATGGGATAATTAAGTTCACGGTACGATTTATTAGTCTCTACCTAGTTCCGATATAACGCCCCATCAATGTCGTAAGACGGGTAATACGTTAGATCTAAGGTCACATTAAGCGTTTAAAATAAAAATGGAAAATTTGTAAAAACTAAAGAGTAATTTATAAGACCAACAAAATTTCAAGCGTGACAAGATTTAATTTTCGTTACGTATATACTTATAGAAAACGGCCTCACAGTCAACTAATACGAAAATTCTTAACAAATGTTTAAAACTTCCTCTTAAATCTAAATGTTCTCTTTACCAACTTAACAATTCCGGTGACCATATGATCAATTCTGTTAATTATAACATATTTACTTCAACTGCCTCATAATGGCATACTGAACTACACGATATAAAAATTTTCGAAAGAAAAAAAAAAAAAAAAAAAAAAAAAATATATATATATATATATATGTATATGTATATAGTATTGACAAGCTGAAGTTACTTAAGCAACGCAAAATTAATAATCATTTTATTACTTAAAATCTCCAATTACGTATGTCTATATGCAAATATAGAAACAGTCCATTGAAATGGGAATGAACTCGGAACGGTTCTCCGAGTCTATCTATGATACATACAGACCGTGCGTGGAACTGGGAAAATCCAATCCACTACTGTCCGAATAAGTAATGGTAAATGACAAACACTATAGTTTTTTTCCTTTTTCATGATGTTAGCCCTACGTGGGCATCATTCCCATCTTGAAACGGACATGTTGCGTGCCTTGAAAAGTGGACGCTCAATTCTACCAGTTGAGGTTTAAGTTTTGGTTTTTGGCTAAAAATGTAATAGTTACCCCTTTTTCTTTAATGTATTCAATCCGACGTGAATGCAACGAGTCTTTTGCTTATATTGGGGTTCTGGATATGGCAGGGATAGGCTGCTTTAAACCCTAGATCCTGTCCGCTTTGCAGATAGCTGGTGAGGGAGGCTATATTTTTGGGACCTCTTTACGAGTGACCCGTTGCCCACGTCGGGCTAACATCGTGAAAAAGGAAAAAAACTATAGTGTTTGTCACTTACCATTACTTATTCGGACTATACCGTGGATTGGATTTTCCCAGAAGAGTTCCTCGTTCCACGCACGGTGCGCGCGTATCATAGATAGTCCATTGAAACTTATCTAAATTAACTTCGTCTTGAAACAATCCAATAGTTTATTTTCAGCAGCTGTATAATGTAGGCTAATTTGGTTTCTCGTTCCGCTTTCTTTCATTCTCTATTTAGTTCATTTAATTTATATACATATCAGTTTATTCGGACGGAGTTTGGCATTTCACTCCCAATTTAAGGTGAAAAGTAAGAAAAACGCATTTGTTTTAGATAAATTTAGATAGTGTCCCGCACCCAAGAAGAAAAGGAAGAGGAGGAGGAAGGAGGAAGGAGGAGGAGAAGAAGAAGAAGAAGAAAAAGGAGGAGGAAGAAAAAGAAGAATTTTGAAATACAGACTTCGAAAATTGACGTTATCCTTCGTATCTATGTCGTATGTACAGACCTCTTCCGGCCTCCTTAGAAAATCTTGAAGCTGACTCAAAGAACTGAAAATAATGGTTTTTACAGTTCCCTCGGTTTTAATGTAGATCTTCGAAGTTAGGGGTTTTCAACCTTGTCTCCACCGCGTAACCTTTTGAAAAGTCAAGGTGTCTTCGTGCAAGCCCATACAAAATGTGTGCGTATATATACAGTACTGGCCAAATTATTAGGAATTTTTTTAAAATTTCATTTTTTGGTATAAAATGTTAAATTAAACCAATTTTAAACGTTGAAAAGTTATTTATTTCTACACAAGAATACATGGTCATTATTTAGCAATAGTTTAGTACTTAGTTTGACCCACCTTAGCTGCCATAATGGCTGCGACACGCTTCGGCATGCCATGAATCAATTTCTTGCATAATTCTTTAGTCGAACGAAGCGTGTTTGTTCGTCAGTTGTCGTTTGGTTGTCGTGCGATGCGGGTGTGTTTCTCTTTCTTTTACGTGTCATTGTAACTACCGTTTAATTTAAATAGTGTATTTACCCAATTTCGGCAATTATTTGTTACAGTTTTTAAGTGAATTTGAAAATGGGGCGAAAGAATGACTTGAGTCCACGGAAAATTGGGCAAATACAGGTTTTATTAACTTCTACATTTAAACAAAAGGAAATCGCTGCCAAACTCCATGTTTCACCACAGTCAGTACTTCGTATTAAGAAAAAAAATGGTATTTGGAGAAAATGTAGGCCCCAAAAGGGTTGGAAGATGCGGCAGAAAAAGGGTAACGACTCCAAGAACTGATAGACAGATTGCAATTTTGTCTCTTAGAAATAGAAGAGCTACTTGCAAAAACATTTCCAGTAGTCTAGCGGCTGATGGCATCAATATTAGTCGTAGAACAGTCAACAGGAGGCTTCTAACTGCCGGCTTCAAAGCCTACCGCCCAAGGAAGAAGCCCAGGCTCACTGAGGCTATGAAGAAGGCACGTTTTGCATGGGCAAAGGAACACATTAACTGGACTAGTGAGGATTGGGAACAGGTAAGAATAATATTTAACATTAAATAGAATGTTAATACAGTAAATACAGTATGCATAGAAGTGTATTTACAGTACGTGATAAAACTGCAGTAAAAATATCTGTAAAGCAGCAAGTCATACTGTACTTCGTTTTAGCTGTACTTCATACGCTATGCACTGACTCTTTCACAGGGCTTTCTTTGATTGCAGGTGGTGTTCTCCGATGAGTCAACGATTGCCGTGCTTGACGATCGTGTTCAAAGTGTAAGAAGGAGGCCTGGAGAAGAATTTTTGCCTGAGTGTCTGATGAAAACGGTGAAATTTCCACAAAAGATCATGGTTTGGGGAGCAATTTCTGTGCATGGAACTAGTCGTTTGAGCATTGTTGAGGGGAATATGAACCAAGTCAAGTATATAGAAGTACTAAGAAGACGTCTACTGCCTCAAATAAGGGAATGGTATGGTAATAGACGTTGGATTTTTCAACAAGACTCAGCTCCATGCCACACGGCAAAGTCGGTTAAAAAATGGTGTCATGAAAATAGTGTTCGGTTGCTCCCATGGGCTGGAAATTCTCCAGACATGAACCCAATCGAAAGTTTATGGTGTATTTTAAAGGACGTAATCCATGAAATGCCGATAACAACAAAACACCAACTCATAGAGCGACTTATTCAAGTCTGGTTTCACTCTACACGTATTAAGGAATTATGCAAAAAATTGATTCATGGCATGCCGAAGCGTGTCGCAGCCCTTAAGGCAGCTAAGGGGGGTCAAACTAAGTACTAAACTATTGCTAAATAATGACCATGTATTCTTGTGTAGAAATAAATAACTTTTCAACGTTTAAAATTGGTTTAATTTAACATTTTATACCAAAAAATGAAATTTTTAAAAAATTCCTAATAATTTGGCCAGTACTGTATATATATATATATTACCCACACGAGTTAACTTGTATTGTTGAAATATTTAAAAAAATGTATTTACAAAAAAAAAAAAAAGAGGAGAAAATCACGTATTTTGTCAGCTCACTGTGTACCCTTGAAAACTCTAATATGTATCCCCGGTTGAAAACCCCCGTCTTAAGTGATGACCCACTGCACAAATCAAATTTGTACCAACAATTTCGGATTTCAGTTTCTTGCGCTTCATACCGAATGCAACAAAGGTGTGTATATATATCAGGGTTCCCACAAATTTCTTCCCCTGACATTCCAGAATATAAATGAAAAATTTCCCTGACAAAAATCCAACTGAAATCACTCGATTCTTCGTCCAAAGTTTGAATAACAGTACCGACTTCAGTTAAAACCATCAAAAATTTTACATTTAAAAACGAATGGGAAAAAGAAAGTCCACC
>JAJOZX010000040.1:1662500-1827500 GCA_023014485.1 Bathynomus jamesi | reverse complement strand
CAATACTCCTGCGTAATTTCCTGCGCTCACACCTTCTTTATGGCTTCAAGCAAATCATTCAATGATATAGGATTGTGACTGGTAACTTTTTCTTTGACGGTTTTTCTTTGACATGGCACTGTCTTGTTGGAAAAACGTTGCGTGGCGCATCTCCATAAACAGCAGCAACTTCTCCTGCGGGATATTTAGGTTTTTCCAACGAGACGGAGCGCCATGTTACCGCACCAAAGCCGTCTATGATTGGCTCCGAAATTCGGGTTTTCAACTGATTGGGCCTTGGCCGGGAAACTCGCCCGATTTAAACCCGATATAAAACTGCTGGCGAACCGTCAAAGAAAAAGTTCTTACCTGTCACAATCCTACATCATTGAATGATTTGCTTAAAGCCATAAAGAAAGTGTGGGCGCAGGAAATTACGCGGGAGTATTGCGAAATACTGATAAATTTCATGCCATGACGTATCGCCGGTGCTGAAAAGAAAAAGGGTAAATGTACGAAATACTGACCGCAATTCATTAGTATACTTTGTATGCTTGACTAGTTTCTAAATACATATTTTCTACCATTTACAGTAGTTTTGGTATTTTACTTTTACGTTAAAGCAATTTTTTTTTTTAAATTGATGCTGTGATGCTTGACTTATGGCCGCTTATGGTTAACATATCCGACCGGCAATTGGATGATCCCGGGTTCGATTCCTGGGAGGCGCCTCATTTTTCATTTGCTCGTTCTCTCTCCCAATCTGGTGCGGACGTTTCTTCTACACAAGCGTCGTTCTTTACATTAATTATACTGTGTGTTGTTTGCAGTTAATATATATATATATAGACAAAGTAATCTCAACACTCCTTGGATCAACAGAGAATCAATATTTTGCATTCATAAACAAATTATTCGGAAGCTACTATATAATAGTCATGTTAAAATGTTCAATAAAATATCGAGTGATTCTTTCAAAACTATGCGGGAAGTAACGAAGTTATGCAATAAACCTACAACTAATGATTTGAAGGTCGAGGATGGAAAGATTGATTAAGGATTCTTCAACTATGGTAGTGAGTGCATTCAACTTTTGTACTACGTATCCTAGTAACTCAATTCCTGATACCGGGTGTCTAATAAAAAATTGTACCCGAACAAATTTGAATAACTTTTCTGTTTTTTAAATGAATGTTTTTATTTTTCAGTTGTGTATTGTAGACGGTTTGGCAAGACATCTCTGAAGATTTGAAGAGGACCCACGCATCTTTGACAATGGGGTAGACGACTGAAGAAAAGACATTCATTCTGCGTTGAAAGCTACCTAAAATCCAAATCATACAAGCAGACAGCCAGGAGTTTTCAAAAGCATTTTAATTATGGCAAACATCAATCACTTCCATTGAAATCACATATTGTGTATTGGGTAAAGAAATTTCGCGAAAAGTGTACTGTAAATAATATAAATTCACAGAGTTCCGGACGACCTCTATCGCGGAGGACACCGGAGAACATTGAAGCGGTCAGGGAGTCAGTGGGTCGCAGCCCGAAAAAGTCGCTGAGACGACGCTCACGAGAGCCGCAGATACCGAGAGGAAGCCTATCAAACATCCTACACAAAGATCTTAATCTCCATCCTTATCACATTGGTGTTTTTCAACAATTAACGGCCAATGATACGGCAAGGCGTGTTAAGATGCGTCGTTGTTTTATCAATAAAATTGAGGCGGAACCAGATTTCCTGGACAATCTCCGATTTTCGGATGAAGCTCATTTTCTGCTTTCAGGCCAGGTCAGTATGGGGGAAGGCCACAGACAATTACAGAATTGAAAACTGCCATTACGAGAAAAATCCGGAGCATCCCGGCTGAAGAGTATGCACGAACCATCAATAACTTTGCGAGGCGGATTCAGCTCTGCCTCCAACGTAAAGGCTCACATCTTGATCATATCGCGCAACTGCGGCAAGACCGTTAATTTCTCGCGTAGACACCCGAAATTCTGAGTGAAGTTGTGCCATGTTGTTGCCAATATATGGTGAAAATATGAAGTTGTTTCAAAAATAATTTTAAAAACTATTAAACATTTTTAGGGTACAATTTTTTATTAGACACCCGTTATAACTGAAAAATTTATTGATAAAACTGCCATGAATCCATAAACCTTTTATTGTAATCTATCTACACCCGAGAGACGCGTGTGTGAAACTGAAGGTTTTTTTTTCTTTACACAAAAAAGTTAATTGGTCTTTTAACAGATACTCTACACTCACGATTAAAAATTACCCTTTTACGTTACCAAAAATAGGATTGCGAAAATGTTCCTTCACAATCTCAATACCATCGTTTAACTCGTATCTCTTAAACGCGATTCAAAGAAAAATATAAAAAATAAATACAAAAAATTCATTGTTAAACTAGATAAATCAAATTATTATTATTATTATTAATTATTATTATTATTATGGGATAATTTCAAATTGAGTTTCATATAATAGCCGATATACTGTAATTACAGGAAATGATGCTCATAAACATAAGTAAAATAAACCCCAAACTTCATAAATCACTGGGTTAAAACTGGCACAGCCTGTTTATGGTCTTTATTAGTCACTCCCTGGATGTACGTGCCTTCTCGAAAGCAATTTGAAAACTAATGTAAAAACTTGTCAGATGGCACTGCTACGTCGTAAATTAATTACAAACACCAATCATTCTAGACTGGTTGTACGTTCGGTGATGATCTACCGATCTACAGAAGCTAAGGCTAACAAAGACCTAAGATCCACTTTAGGTTAGCCCGAGAGAAAGAAGAGAGCAGAGGGTTAAAATAAAAGAGAGTAGGGGGTTAAAATAAGAGAGAGAGAGTAGGGGGTTAAAATAAGAGAGAGAGAGTAGGGGGTTAAAATAAGAGAGAGAGAGTAGGGGGTTAAAATAAGAGAGAGAGAGTAGGGGGTTAAAATAAGAGAGAGAGAGTAGGGGGTTAAAATAAGAGAGAGAGAGTAGGGGGTTAAAAAGAGAGAGAGAGTAGGGGGTTAAAATAGAGAGAGAGAGTAGGGGGTTAAAATAAGAGAGAGAGAGTAGGGGGTTAAAATAAGAGAGAGTAGGGGGTTAAAATAAAAGAGAGTAGGGGGTTAAAATAAAAGAGTAGGGGGTTAAAATAAGAGAGTAGGGGGTTAAAATAAGAGAGTAGGGGGTTAAGTAAGTAGCAAAACCTATCATTCGTGGGTTAACATTCATTCAGAAAAAGAGCGAGAAAGACTCTCCATCATCATCTGCCAGCCACTGCCGACAGTCGGAAAAATAGTCGAAGAGAATAGGAAAGGGGTGAAGATGAAAAGAAGTAAAATAAGAACGCTTACAAACCATGCAAACACAATCTTAACTCAAAGAAACACTGTCACACCATGCAAACTACAGACATGCGAGTAAAGAGAGGGCGAGAAAAGAAAAGAGTATGAAGAGTATAACAAAGTGGGTTAGTTTACGCTACGAGCTACATCTAAGTTCGTGTTAGTCTAATTTTTTTTTTAAGTAATATAAATTTATCGCTGGCATCAATCGTAAGACTCAAACCTCGACTACTCACCCAAAGAGCTCGTGTTGCTAATTTTTTATTTTATTTTAAACGACGTTAATATTTTTGAAATGCCTATCTAAACAGTTTTTAAACATATTAACGCTGGTACAGTTCACGACGGACGCGGGAAGATTATTCCATTTATCAATTACTTTAAACGTAAAAAGGTTTTTAGCGATGTTAGTAATGAAACGTCTGTCACGTAATTTAAATCCGTTATTACGAGTATTGATATTATCGAAAATGAACAATTTGTCAAAATTTACGTTATCGATTTTATTAATGATTTTGAAAACTTCAATAAGCTCCGCCCTTAATCTCCTAGTTTCGAGTGAATGCGAGTCTAACTCTTTAATCCATCTTCGTAAGACTTCTTGTGTAATGACGGAATTAGTTTCGTGGCGCGTCGCTGAACCCTTTCCAACCTATCAATAACGTCACGCAAATACGGGCACGAAAACTGAACGGCATATTCTAAGCGAGGCCTGACTTGGGACTTGTAACGGGGCAATATAAATATTCTTCGATTTAAATTCGAAATTACGCGCTATGAAGCCTAACATCCTATTAGCTTTTGCGAAAGAGTCCAGGCACTGGTTCCTAACTTTTAAATCGCGGGTTTTAAACTTTTTACTAATGAAGGTTACATAGGATTGATGGCGGCGTTTTGTTGTACGTTCGTAATTCCCTTAGGTCTATCGAGGTTAAGATAGATTTTCCGGCAGCAATTAATGCGATATGCGTTGAAGTTACGGCGCATAGTATTAGCTTTAATTTCGTTGTTGTTTATAGACCTTCCGTTCAACCCCTCGATATCGATACTAGATTTTACACACTTTTTAGTAACTTTATTAATAATCAGGATAGTATAGTTGTAGGAGACTTTAACTGCCGTAGCGTAAATTATGAGACTTTTACTGGTAATGATGAGGGTTTGAGACTGATCGAGTTCATGGCAGATAATTTTTTACGACAGATGGTTACCGAACCAACGCGCGGTGACAATATTTTAGACGTGGTGATGACGAACGACGAAAATGTAGTCGAAGGTTTAGAAATAGGTGAGAGTTTGGGATGTAGTGATCACCAAATTATTAGGTTTAAGCTATTGATAGAAAACAGTAAGGATAGTAACGTAATAGAAGTACCTGATTTTCGTAGGGCTAATTTTGCGGACAGGATGAGAGTAGTGGAATGGTATAATTTATTTATGGGTAATGACAAATTTTCATTTGAGGCGTTTAAAGAAAGTTTTTGAGTATCGAAAGGGATTTTATTCCTCGTAGGCCCAAGCGCGCTAGAAATCATGGTAGGCCCAAGTGGTGGAACTAGGGAAATAGTTGAGTTCATAAACGAGCGTAACAGAGCGTATAGACTTAATAAGCGCAATGGCACGGTAGCTAACTTTAATAGATATATCGAGCTTAGACGTCAGGTTAAAAGATCTTTTAGGAATGCTAAGTGTAATTTTGAGATACTTGTAGCTGCTGATAGTAAACATAATTCGAAAAAGTTTCTTGACTACGTCAATAATCGTAAGCCGATAAAAGATAAATAGGCCTTCTAGTGAACGCTAACGGCGCGTTGGCTTCCGACGCTCAGGCAATGGCGGGTATTTTTAACAACTTTTTTGAGACAGTTTTTACCGTAGAAGACGTAAATAATGTCCCTGACGTGGACGATATCGTTCCATTTAGTAGCGAGACTATTTTGAATGAAATAACTGTTTACGAGGGTAAGACTGCACATATCGATATGATGAAAGTTAGCAAGGCTCCAGGCCCTGACACGCTTTATCCTAGACATTTGAAAGACGTTATCGTAGGCTGATCAACAAAAATTTTTAATAAGTCACTGGAAGCGGGGATTATTCATGAAGACTTCAAATTAGCTAACGTTACGCTCATTTTTTAAAAAGGCGACCGCACAGTAGCTAGCAATTACAGGCCTATTAGCTTAACGTCAAATGTCAGTGAACTTTTAGAATCCATAGTTAGGGATCGTATCGTCGATCACTTAGAAAGTCGCGATTTGATTAATAATAGTCACCATGGGTTTCGACGCCATAGATCTTGTTTAACTAATTTGTTAGAGTTTTATAACGAAATAGTACGCGAATACGATACGCATGGAGCGGCTGACGTTATTTATTTAGACTTTAAAAAAGCGTTCGATAAAGTTCGCATAGATGATTAATTGCGAAGGTTAAAGCGCACGGTATACGCGGTCAGGTAGCTAACTGGTTAGAGGAATGGCTTCGTGCCAGGAAACAGAGGGTCGTTGTTAATGGTAGGGAATTGGGGAGGTTGGATGTAGGCAGCGGTGTCCCTCAGGGTTCAGAGTTAGGCCCACTGCTATTCGTAATCTACATTAACGATATAGATGTTGGCTTGACCAGTAACGTGTCAAAATTCGCGTACGATACTAAAATAGGCGGTAAAGTTATTAGCTTGGCCGATAGAAATAGGCTCGAAGACGATGTAATTAGGATTATGGAGTAGATGGATAAGTGGCAGATGCAATTTAACGTATACAAATGTAAAGTTTTGCATATAGGTTCTCATAACACAACAATTACACGTACACGATGGACGATAGACAGTTAGCGAGCGTTGACGAGGAAGTAGATTTAGGCGTACGCTTATCTAAGGATTTAAAAGTTAGGAACCAGTGCCTTGAGTCTTGCGCAAAAGTTAATAGGATGTTAGGCTTCAGAGCACGTAATTTCGAATTTAAATCGAAGATTATTATATTGCCCCTTTACAAGTCCCTAAGTCAGGCCTCACTTAGAATAAATATGCCGTTCAGTTTTCGTGCCCATATTTGCGTGACGTTATTGATAGGCTCGAAAGGGTTCAGCGACGCGCCACGAAACTAATTCAGTCACTACGCAACAAGTCTTACGAAGATAGGATTAGAGAGTTAGACTTGCATTCACTCGAAACTAGGAGATTAAGGGGGAAACTTATTGAAGTTTTCAAAATCGTTAATAAAATCAATAACTTAAATTTTGACAAATTGTTCATTTTCGATAATAGCAGTATTCGTAATAATGGATTTAAATTACGTGGCAGACGTTTCATTACTAACATCGTTAAAAACTTTTTTACGTTTAAAATAGTTGATAAATGGAATAATCTTCCCGCGTCCGTCGTGAACTCTACCAGCATTAATATGTTTAAAAACTGTTTAGATAGGCATTTCAAAAATATTAACGTCGTTTAAAATAATAAAACAATTAGCAACACGAGCTCTCGGGGTAATGGTCGAGGTTTGAGTCCGTTGACGAGTAATGTCAGCTACATGCCAGCAACAAAATAAATATATATATAATTAGAGTAACACAAATTTAGATGTAGCTCGTAGCGTAAACTAACCCACTTTTTGTTATACTCTTCATACTTTTTTTTCCTCTTTTCTTATCCTCTCTTTACTTGCATGTCTGTAGTTTGCATGGTATGACAGTGTTTGAGTTAAGACTGTGTTTGCATGGTTTGTAAGCGTTCTTATTTTACTTCTTTTTATCTTTCACCCCTTTCCTATTCTCTTCGACTATTTTTCCGACTTGTCGGCAGTGGCCGGCGGATGATGATGGCGAGTCTTTCTCTCTCTCTTTCTGAATGAATGTTAACCCACGAATGATAGGTTTTGCTACTTACTTAACCCCTTATTCTCTTCTTTTAACCCCTACTCTCTTCTTTCTCTCGGCTAACCTTAGAGTGGATCTAAGGGTCTTTGTTAGCCTTAGCTTCTGTAGATGTGATGATGATAATGATAACTTGTTAAACAAATTGTATTGTAATCTTGAGATATTTTAGAAAAACCTTTGATGCAATCAAACATGAATTTTAATTTAGAAATTACGTTTGTATAACATTCGTTGAATGCCTCTTGCTTTAATCAAATCTCCCACAAAGGACAGGATGCAAGTTGTACTGGAAATGCTGTAACAAATTCGAAGACCGTTGAAATGGAGTTTCCTCGCGTGTTTTCATTGGACTCACTATTCTTCAATACTGTATTTATATTAAACCTGGTAATGGGCTTAGTTCCACGAATACTATATTTTAAGCTGCTGTCAACTTCTCGTAATATGCTTTATATACTCAAACGGGTTCAATGCAAAAATCAGATAATTCACCTTCTGAAATAAAAAGCGTTGATTAGCTTAACTTTAAATGGGTCTATCAATGATTTTTTCTCTTCTTCTCTTCACTTAACCCATTTTCCTTTAAGGTGGTACTCTCTCCTACTTGGAACCACCACCGCTGTACGAGTATTACCAATCTCCGTGGGTTAATCTATAATTTTGATTTTGTATGTTAATACTATTTACCGTGTACTAAAATTATTATAGCTAAGTAGGGTTAAACTTCCGTTTCGCTTAAAGCGTAAAGTGTGAATTTGAACTGGGCGCCAATTTCCTTAACTGAAGAGTAATTTTGTCGGACGTGAATCTCAAAACATTTAACTGTTAACGACAATCCTGGAGATGCGCTTGGATGTTTTATGAACTTTATCGTTCTTCATTTATTTGTTGGGGATATTTGTTTCTTTACCCAACTATTACACCAAACATTTTAAAATTTTTACTGAAGTATATGAAAATGCCTGTTGTACTTGAATCTGGAACGTGTAGTTCCAATCCAGTAAATTTATTTTCTTTTAACCGAACTACCGTACCGCATCCACACTTTATGGACAATTTATACAAGACAATTATATGAAAGGTTTTAGATTTTAATGTATTACGATAATTTTTAATATGCTTAAAAGGACAAAGGTTTAAGAAATTTCTTAATGATAATAAAAAGAAAATTCACTTAAATTATGTACCAACCTGTATTTGACATTGTGTGAAATATGAATTTTGATGAAGCGAAGGAAATCGATGCGTTTTTTGTTGCTCGTTAACATACAAAACTATTCTTAACTGCTGAAAACACTGATTTTGGGAAATAAATACCCATATTATATATATATATATATATATATATATATATATATATATATATATATATATAGTAACCTTGTATTGGTTCCTCAGGACGATAGCTCCTTACATAAGAGGTCAGACTCGTGCCCCTACCTCTGGAGTTGGCTTAATTGAGAGAATTGCTTTCTTGAGCTCTCCAACTCACATTGCCAGGCACATCTGGGAGTGTTCTGAGCCAGGTGTATAGTCTTATTTTTTTTTTTTTAAGACATTCACATGAACAAAATTTAAATAATGTTGGTCTTCTGAAGACAGCTATTTTTCTTCAACATCGAGGATGTTCCTTGTTTAGCCATTACTTTGGAAATGCTGTACATTCTGCCTTTCCTATTTTCGTGTTGTTTGGATAGTTATAGGGTTCAGTGAGGTTAGGTACTAGTTTCTCTATTTTATGTATGTATAGCTCTTCCTCTTTTTCCAACAAATATAGATTTAATTTATGTAATGTTCCCCGATAACTTATTTATTTGCAGCCATCGATTTGGGCTGTGAAATTTCTTTGAATTTCTTCTTTTATGGTACGATCATTTTTTCAGCAAGGGAATCATTATAATTTTGTTCCTTTTTCTAACCCTTTAACTGCTCCTATCGGGTATACTCGATTTGGGTTTTCTGTCGATCACTGAAATTCATCCCACTGATTCAATGATGGTATTGAAATGGAGCAGTTAAAGGATTAATTAAGGGTCCCTCAGTATCTGTCTAGTTATTCTTTTCGCTTTGTTTATCGCCGTCTTGTTTTGTGTCTCAAATTTTGCATCGTCAGTCATCATAACTTCCAAATCTTTTGCTCTTGAGCTTCTCTGAATTTCCTGTTCATCTAGGATTCTAGGGAATCCATAGCTTTTGTTTCCTCATTTCCAAGGACGTTTTTAAGCTTTCAGAATTCAGTGCAAGGTTTTGAGGGGCTTTGCTTTATTGAGCATAACTTGTGTTAATTACTTATTATAACTTCAATTTGGTGAATTTTTAATGAAAAAGTATTAATTATTTAAAATTATATGCAGCAATTTATTACGGACAAAACTGCACCTATGTTAAAAACGTCCTTGCTCATTTCTTTCGTATCTTAAAAGCCAAAATTTATTTCTGTTAAATTTCATATCTTCTAACCATCTGTATATTTTGTGTCCGTTTGTCAGGATTCTATATCATCGAGGATTATATTTTCTGTGGTACCGAGCTACAGATCTCCGATTATGATGATATTCCTTTAACAGTAACGACTTGCTGTAACTCATTAAGGAAGTCCCATACCCATTTTCTACTTTTCTTTGTCCGGACCCACTGTCAAACGTGATTTCAGTTGTCCTATAGCTCGACTGTATCGTCTGGTGCAAAATCAAAATCTCTTTCTCGTAATTCTTCAAATTAGTTATTTCTATAATTTTGGGGGTTATTGAAAATTGATATTTGTTTGATATTGATATTCGCTTGAAAATTGATATTCGCTTGCTTTTTTGTTTTCCCTTTCGCAGTTTCGTCCTCTCTCTCTCTCTGGATGTTTCTCAATTGTAGCATGGGTGTCACGGTCAATAATCTCCAGTTTTTACTTGATCACTTTAATGACATTGTTGTCTTTGCAACTCCTTAATTTTGCAATTACTCTTTTTCTTGCTGAACATTATCCGCTTGTCTCTGGAAATTCTCTCTTCCCTATTTTTTTTCGGAGCACATTTTCTGAAAATTCCCAGGGTCTTCTCTTCTAAGATTAATAGCGTTTCTTACGTTGTTTTATCCTTAAAAATGGGTTTCCAGTCCATCGTTGCCATGCTTGATTTGACACCTCAATTTGTAACCTTGAGAGTTCAGATTAAAAATTAAAAATCTGTTCCTTTCTGAAGTGCATGTATCATATTGGGTGACCATTCAGTAATGTTATCCGTTATAATAATTGGGCTACCTTTATGTCATCAAATAAGTTATGAATACTAGGTCTAAGCAGTTATTTCTCCTGCGGCTGTCCGTTATTTTTTATTAACATAGAATCATCTATTAGAGCCATTATTTTTGTCCGCTCCTGGACTTCTTTCGTGCCCCCTTTATCTTGAATTATGTATACATTTCCTCCTATCATTTTGTATTTTCTAAATGGATAATTAAAGTCTCCGCAAAGTACTATATTAGGATTTGGGGAGTTTAAAGCTTTTATGAAGTTTCTGATCTAAGTAATGTTCTCGGAGAATTTCGTAACTGGGGTGTTATGGGGGTCTATATACGAGTACTATGAGTACCATGTTTAGTTTTGCAATCTTTTGCTGCTGAAAGTTCTACACAGCTCTTTGATTTACTTACTATCATTTCTGCCATGTGGTTCTCATGTATGTGTATTGCACATCCTCCTCTTCGTCTTTCTGTCCCGTCGGATCGTAGTGCGTTATAGCCATCGATTTTCATTACTTTTTTATTAATATAGTAGTCGCAGTTTTCAGAGTTTTCTTGGCAGCTTTTTACATGCATTTCTGTGGGGTATGCGAAGTAGCTTTTCTTCCATGAAGCCTTTAAGGAATAAAACTTTATTTAACGAATAGTTCAGTTTTGTCTGCAAATTACCGATTGGTTTCTTTCTTATTTCCAAACCTGCTCACCGTGGGAGGGGGACGAGGAGGAGGGGAGAGCCTTCATACTTTTCTGTGCTGCCTCTTCTCTCTGAGTGGTCTGCGCTTGAATGAAACCTATGGGTGTAAAGCTGTTGTGGCTCTCTCATTTCCTCGTAACTACTACTTGTAAAACACACTTACTCTCTCTCATACATACACAAATACACGCGCGCGCGCGCGCACACACTCTAGCTTCGTTCTGATCCTCCTCTTCTCTCCTTCGACTGTCACTTCAGTTTCTGCCCTATATACCGCAAACTAATTCATTTCAGTCGTGCATTCGTCGCAAAAGAACTTTATCCCATTAAGCTGTTTTACGCTTTGCTATGAGAAATTTGGTCATGCCATTTCATGCATTTAAAGTAGATGCTGACATAAATGGCATCTAATTGCTCTGGTATCGTCGGTGTCAGAGTTGCATATATTACAACATTGTTGAAATTGACTGCTCATTTTTGTGTCATTTATACAAAGTCCAGTTAACGCCGCTTTTTGTCTGTTTCGCCGTTTCAGTGGTGGAGAGGTTGAGTCAGTGATGCTGTGGGGAGGATAGGGCATATAAAGTTTCGTTGGTTTTCCTATTTGATCGAAGGGAGGAAACCAGTCAGGGATAGTTATAGGAGGTTTGTGGGGGGGGGGGGGGGGGGGGGGGGGGGGGGGGGTAATATTTTTTGTTTAGGTCTGTGTCGGACCAATGTCAATGTAAAACTAGATTTTTATATAGAGTTGTGATTTCGTGATTTAATATGTATCATTCGCGTGCACCTGACACGTATTCAAATACTGACACTTTTTATATTTAATTATGGGGATGTCACTTTAATTTAACTTTTATGGGGAATTTGAGCACAACACGTTTCATCTCTACCAGATATGGCATATACAACTTCAAACTGCAATAACCGCACCGCACACAAGCAAATAAGAAGTATAAACACGTGTGACTTTTTACCTTTATATATATATATATTATATATATATATATAACATTTCTTAGTACAATTAATTAAACAGCGAGGACCAAAGTTTTATGATTACACTTAATGTAATACTGTAATACTTCCAGACATATTTGTACTCAATGTATGTTGTCATTACGCTATAAATGTCATTTCTATACAAGCAATGAAAAATTTGAAGATCGCCAAATCAACAACTTGTGTTCAGAAAACACCAACTTTCATTAAAACATTTGTCATTTTGGTAAAACATTTCCTTTTACGGTGGAAAAGTTGCGAGTCTAACTACTTTGTCACGCATCAAATGTTAAAATAAACTTGGTTGACTTTTCGGTTCTTTATTTGAAATGTCAATTAAAAATTATTTAAAAACATTATATATGGATGTCGAAAAATGTTGAATAATCCACTGAAATGTAAACTACTGATTAATGTAGTGTTAATAAGTAAAAGACTTATTTAAAAACATTATATTAGAAACAATCTCCTTAATCCTATTATAGATGCAGAAAATTTTTAAATAAATAATCGAGTAAACTAGCAATTATTCATTAATGTAGTGTCAATAAATAAGGTATAGGAAGAGTTTCAATTTTCAGGATTTATCCGAGGTTTTCGATAATCAAATAAGAGCTCTACCGAGAATTGTTGATTTATTCACATTTACTAATGAAAACCCGTATCAATTTATTTCAGTAAGTAATATGTGCTCTATCACAAATTTCGAGGACAGTGGTTTAGTGTGCTCCGTTCTGGGTTCAGAACCAGTCTCCTGTTTGGTGTTAACTATTAAAATTTAAGTGAAAGAAGCATAATTTTTCAATGTTCAAGAGCTATTCAGATTGCTTACTTTCGCTCAATTTAAAAATACTAAAATATTAACTTGTCAAAGTACCTAAACAACTTCAATTGTCAGTAGAGGGAATACGATTTTAATACAGTATATACAAAACTGTCATTTTAAGCTAATTCTATAAAGCTGAAAATACAAACGAACCACTAACTAGGATGAAAACCTCTTAAGATGAAGTAGGGGAGGAAAAAATCTTAAATGTATCACAGATTCCAAGATAAAATGTCATCAAACATGTCAGAGCCATATTTATTTACAATTGTTATGCGCAAAAAGCCACCTCAGGCATATAGTTTAATAATAATAATTAATAACTACAAAAGGACACATCTTTTATTAAAACACATACCCACTATAGAACACGTTGGGGGTACAATGCTTGAAAACGAGATGACATCACCTGAAACTCTGTAAGTAAAGATGCAGATTGAAGGGAGAAAACAAGAGGGAAGGGGTTTGGGGTGGGTGGGGGAATCATGCTCCAAATAACTAGAGAGAACTCTGTTCCTTAAATTATAACCGATCAAAATTCTGATAATACCCGTTACGCTCAATTCTGTAATAGCATAGTTAAGCGACATTGGGTCTGGGTAGTGGTTGGACAGGGTACTCTCCTCCGCGCCCAGACGATATAGCAAACCGTGGCTCGGATCCTACGTACAGCTGCAGGTCCTCTCCGTCACATGATCTTTGCTGTTACGTAGAAGGTTAAACTCGCAACACACACACACACACACGTATATATAGCGTTTGAAAGATTGGGAGTCATAGACGGGGATAAAGATGGATTGAGGAAGACTGTTCCAGAGTTCAGCGGTTGAGTAGATGAAAGACTGAAAATACCGAATAACCCTTACGTTAGAGAGCTGGACAGAATAGGAATGAGAAAGTGTCAAAAGTCTGGTGCTGCGTGCTCTCTTTAAAGGAGGAGGCATGCAGCAGTTGGAGTGTTCAGAAGAGCAGTGCCCGTTATAATAGCGATAATAAAGAGAGAGTGAGGGATTGAAGAAGACAGACAGTAAGAGGAGAGGTGGGGAATTGATGAAACAAAAAGCCTTTGATTCCACCCAGTCAAGTACGGCTGTGTGGGTTGAGCCACTGCATACATGAGAAGCACACTCCATACAGGGGCGGACAAGACCCCTGTACAGAGAGAGAAACAGCGAAGATGGTACCTAACCTCATAGAAGCTGTTTTGGAAAGAGTATGTGCGCTCTTTCCAGGAAAGATCACTAGAAAAGGAAACGCCAAGAATGTTAAGAGAAGAGGAAGGATTGTGTGTGTGTTGTTGGAAGTAAGGGGATAGTCGTGTGGAAGACTGTGAGGAGGAGTAGGCAGATGGAGGAATCGAGTTTTTGAGGCAATGAAAGCCACGAGGTTTTCTCTGCCCTAATCAGAGATAGCGCAAAGATCAGAGATCAGATACCCGGTAGCCGTCCGACGTGAATCATGGAGTGACTGTTGAGAGGGACACTTTGGGAAGCGAGTGGAGAAGTGAAGAATGGAATCATCGGCATAGGAGTGAATGGACAGGAAGTGCAGATTAAAAGATCATAGATGAATAAATAAAAGGAAAAGAAGAATGGGTGACGGGAGAGGACCCTGAGGAACACCACTGTTGATAGGGTTAGAAGAACAGTGGCCATCTACAACCGCAGCTATAGATTGGCCAGAAAGGAAATTAGAGATGAAGGCACGGATAGAAGGATAGAAACCAAAGGAGGGCAGTTTGGAAAGTAAAGATTTGTGCCAGACTATCAAAAACTTTTGATACCTCTAGCGCAATAGCAAAAGTTTCACCAAAATCCCGAAGAAGGATGACCAAGTCAGAGAGATATGCAAGATCGCCAGTAGAGCGTCCCTTGAGGAACCTATATTGACGATCTGAAAGAAGATTGTGAGAAGAGAAGTGTTTAAGAATCTTTCTATTAAGGATGGATTCAAAAACTTTAGAAATGCAAGAAATCAAAGCAATCGGACAATAGTTGGAGGGTTGAGAGAGGTCATCCTTCTTTGGGACATGCTGAATGAAAGCAAACTTTCAGCAGGAAGGAAAACTACCAGATGAGAGACAAAGACGAAAGAGTTTGCTTAGGCAGGGTGTCAGCACAGAAGCACAGTTCTTAACAACAGTAGGAACACTATCAGGACTGTACGCCTTCCAAGAACTTAACCCAGATAAGGCAGAAACAACATCTTTAGAAGAGATTCTAATTTCAGGCATAATAAAGTCAGAGAGAGGGAGGAGGAGATGGAGGAACAGCACCGGAATCGTCTATGGTCGAGTTGGAAGCGAATGTTTGAGCGAATAGTTCAGCTTCATCAGGAGAAGAGACGGAGAGGTTCTTGGCTAGATGCAAGAAAGAGAGAAGAAGAATTAAAAATCGGATAGGTTTTCACATTTTTGTCGGATGAAGGAATTTTTTCGAGTTGAAGGACAGATTTTGCACGATTCCGGGTAGAAATATAAGCTGAGTGAGCGTCAGGAGTTGGATGGTGACGGTACCTTCTGAAAACCTCCTCTCTGTTGCGGATAGCATTACAGTAGAACAAGCAAAGTTAAACCAAGGTTTTTTTGCATTAGTTGTAGGAATAGAATATGGAATGTACGCCTCCTTGCCCGAGAGAATCACTTCTGTGATGTGCTCAGCACACTCACTCGGAAGGGCCCCGGAAGCAGTAATCATTTCATGGAAATCACAGAAGTACTGCCTAAGAGCCTTCCAATCAGCGGCGCAAAAGTGCCGAAGGCGTCTCCTCTTGGGAGGATCCAAAGGCCGAATTTGAGCAATAGGACAGGAAACAAATACAAGATTGTGATCGGAGGAGCCCAACGGAGAAAAAAGTTTGACAGAGTAAGGAGGATGATGAGAGGTAATAACTAAATCCAGAATGTTGGGCCGATCTCCAAGGAGATCGGGGATACGACTAGTGTGCTGTACAATCTGCTCTTAGTCATTTAGGATAGTAAAGTTGTAAGCTAGTTCAGGGTTCATAGCCAATCTTGCCAAGTGATTTCCCTGGCCAAATTTCATTTTTCGTTTATTTTAAAACGTCCCCCTCCTCCATCTCCTTACAGACGTCCCCACACACACACACACACACACACACACACACACACACACACCTTGTTTTCCTTTTATTATTAAGTGCCATTTCTTTAAACACTGTTGATGATGATTCCACAGACTTATATCATAAAATTTACTACTACAGAATCTTTGGTGACGAAAATTATCTAAACAGTATGCCATAGCCTATCGTTCTTTACAGTCATGTTAATTCCATGACTACCATCCAAGTTTTTTGTTTTCCCTGAAATTTTGCAACAAACTTTGATTTTCCCTGACCATATTTTTCAATTCCCTGACTTTCCAGGTCGTTATGAACTTTGTAGTTTAGTTCATCAGGGATGTTAGTGAAATAGGAGGAAAGCCAGAGGTGGTAGTGAACATTGAAATCTCCTAAAATGGAGATTTCAGCAAAGGGAGTGGGAAAGAATGTATTCCAATTTGGAAGCGAGGTAGTAAAATTTTTATTTGCAAAGTCAGTAGAATTAGGAGAAAGGTAGACACCGCAAATGTGTTTAGTTTGAGATTGACATGCAAGCCGTAGCCAGAGGGTATAGAATTCGGAAGATTCGAGTTCGGGAATACGAGTAGTAGTTAGGTCATTGCGTACATATACGCAACATCCACCTTTGGAGTGAAATTGAGTATAAATAAAGTAAGAGGGTACAGAAAAGGGGTTGCTGTCAGTCGTCCCAGACACCCAAGTTTCAGTGAGGAAAAGAAGAGGAGATTTAGAGGAGGGGTGGTGTTCAACAGAACAGTTTACACGGGACAATATTGTTGAACCCTCAAACAGTGATGCCACGTTTGCAGCTGGAATAGAAAATCAAGAACTTTGAGTGGCTTCATGTGCCAAATTCTGCGATGCAGCAAGTACCAATAAATGACATAGAAAGCGGACTTAAGATTTACATGAAAAACATACACATGTAGAGTGAAGGTAAGCAAATCATACATCACAGTCAAAATCCTTACTTTAGAAATAAAAGAACTGAACCTAATCGTTAAAAATGTGTACAGACCACAAAACAAAGTAAATCCCAATCTGTTCCAAATGAAATAGAAAACATGTTAAAATCGCTTAAAAACCCAGCACCAAATATTTTAATTTGTGGGAATTTTAACTTTTCATTCATAACATGGAAGAAAAATGAAGTTATATAGGTCGAGAAATTCCATGGTAACATTACGAATGATGATAGAACCCAGGCAATAATGCTATTAGATATTATGGAATATCACGCACTCACCCAGGAAATCTGTGAAGACAAGAAAATAACGTTTTGGATTTAATTTTGACAAATAACAAGACATAAATAAAAAGGTAAGGCGCGCAAATTTCTACAATCCTAACTTAATCGACGTACAAATCAAGTTAGTAATCAGGAGACCTAAAACGCATCCCAGAGACAGAAGGAATATTTGAAGGCTTAATTATGAATTCAAAGAAGGTAGACTGGGAAAGTGTAAATGTATTTTTAAAGAACGTAAATGAAGATTTAAAGAAAGTAAATTGGGAATTACCGCTTTACGAGAAGACTCCAAAAGTAATACTATCTATAATAGAAAACGAAACTAAATCCATATTTGCTGAAACATGTTCCGAAGAGAAAAAAAGAAAACGTAGCAAGTTCGAGAGAAAGATCAGAACATTGTTTACACAACGGAAACAAACCGTAAGAAATCTCCGCAAATGCAGAACTAAAGCAAGAAGACTGAAATTAGAGAAAAAATTATGCGAAACAGAAATGAACCTAAACAAATATTCATCCACGAGTTAAACGAGGAGGAAAACAAGGTAGCAGAAAAATAATAATTAACCCGAAGTACTCGTAACATGTCTGCGAAAAGAAAAATGTAATGGAAAGAGAGTTATAATAAGATCACCAGGAAATACTGGAAACATTGTATAGAGGGCAAAACAGATTTAATACATACTGATTTTGCTGAAGCCTTCGATAAATGTAATCATGAGAAGTTCCTGGAAAGCTGGGACGATGGATATTTAATTTTCTGACCAAAAGGACACAAAGTGGTAGTAAATGGAGTCAAATCTGAAGTCTCAGAACTTTGTCCCACGAGGTACAGTATTAGTTCCTCTGCTGTTTATAATGATTGTAAATAGTGATGCAGATGTTAATAACAGTATCGCATCGTGTTTTGTGGATCATACAAAGATACGCGAGGAAATATCAAAAGAAAGGGGGACAGAAAAATTACAAAATGACATTGAAACATTTGTCAGGTGGGAAGACAACAACAAAGTTCAACGAAGAAAAATTCAAACTTATAAGCTATGGTAAGAACAAGGCGCTACAGAATAAAGCGTAAAAAACACTGCAAGCCAACAGTTGACACCACAAGTCAGGGATCTTGGAGTAATAATGCAATCGGAAACAGAATTCGGAGTGTGCTATAATAATAAAATCACAACAGCAAGAAAATTAATGGGAATTATCTGGAGGAGCTTCCACAACAGAAAAGCAAACATCATGCTAAAATTATATTATAGAAGACTTTAGTTCTACCAATAACCGTGTATTGCTCAGTATTCACAAGCCCATACAGAAAATGAAATATTGTAAACACAAAAGCCATGCAAAGAACTTTTACGTCTACGATAAAAGAAACGAAACATGAACACTAATGGTCTCGACTACAAACCCTGAAACTCTACTTCCTGGAAAGAAGTCCAGAAGTAATATACGTATAGAAAATATTCGAGGGTTGTGTCCCTAAACTTAAAAATGGAATAGAACCACAGTGGAATAAAAGAAGAGGCAGATCTTGTACTGTCCCAGTCGCGATGGGACATGGGACCATGAAAACGAGGATGGAAAATACCCTCAGAATACGAGCCCAAAACCTTTTAATGTACTGCCAAAAGAACTGAGGACCCTCCAGCACCCGAACCTGAATAATTTCAAGAACTAGCTGGATACAACCCGAAATACTACGTTTGCGAAAAGAAAAATTCAATGTAAAGAGATTATTAGTTCATTAAAAGAACTTCTTGTGAGAAGTCCCTGACCAGCTATGCGTGGCTGGCTACGAAGGCAGGAGAGCGGAAAACAATTCTTTCCTTCACCAAATCTTGCAAATGAAGCGGGATGCTGCAGAGAAGTCGACCGCAAGTCGATCAAAATCATCATAAGATATCATGAAAAGGGTAAGGTGTGCGCATATATATATATATATATATATATATATATATATATATATATATATATAATTATATATATATATAATTATATATATATATAAAACTTTAGTTTTGCTTCCGCCTGCATTATCATTCTGACGAAGGTCAAGCTTGTTGCTCTACCGAAGACCAACAATAACAACGTGGAATCCAAACCACGACCCACCACAGGTGGTCAGAAATTACTAAATCCTCGCCCGGACTCGATCTCACGACCTCCCAATAAGCAGCCCTGCTTCTTAACCACAAGGCTACCCTGTGTGTGTGTGTGTGTGTGTGTGTGTGTGTGTGTGTGTGTATATATATCAAAACTGGAATCGAATAGATCAGCTTCTGTACACACATCCAGTAATTTATAATCAACTGGACTCACGGTCACTCTCACTCGTGTTGATTCGCAGCACTACTCAATGTCATATTGGATTTTGTTTTTGAGTTTGTGGGAATAAATTCTTTTTAGAACCAGTTGTCTGTTCTATTGCCAGCATATTAGACGCTCTTCAAAATTATGCGTAGGCCCCCTATTCCATACATACATATATATATATATATATATATATATATATATATATATATATATATATATATATATATATATTTTTGTATTGGGGCGTTTACCGCCACTTCCCGCTATATGGTAGCGGATATCATGGCGAGGCGGAATACGAGAAAGAGAAACGGAGACGGAGAAAAGGCACTAGAAAAGGGAAAACAGCGGACTACTGGTGAGAAGTCACCTAAAGCTCAGATAGGATGCGAGATTGGGAGAGGAAGAGGAAAAGACGGTCAAGCGAGAAGAGAGGGCTCTCAGCGAGCATAAGGCGTAAACGTTCGGGGAGGGGGAAATCAGAAATATATATATATATATATATATATATATATATATATATATATATATATATATATATTTATTATGTCGCCGCATAAATGTGCTTAATAGTAGAATGGACATGGAATTGTACACATGAAAGACATTTTCATAGAAATCATTAGTTAATATATACGACTCCAGGAGCGTAACTGACGGGGGGAGGGACATGTCACCCCCCCAACTTTTGAACTGAGGGGGATAATAAAATCCAAACCCCCAACCCCGAGTCTCGCATGCCCTACTTAATGTAAAAATTACACGTAACAAATTTTTTTGATTAATTTAACCATAATTGGGGCAATTTATTTTTTAAATAGTTGAGGTGATTTCCTTAATTTTGATGTTTCATAGCAAAAATTAAGGAAAATGACAAGACAGCATATAATAGTTTTTTCAACATCGAAATTAAGAAAACTGGGAGTAAAGTGAAACACTGAAAAACTTGATCTCATGTGAAGTACATGATAAAGAGGTACGCACCATCAGAGAAGCTCGGTTGCCGTGA
The DNA here is from genome assembly GCA_023014485.1 of Bathynomus jamesi. Classification (NCBI taxonomy): domain Eukaryota; kingdom Metazoa; phylum Arthropoda; class Malacostraca; order Isopoda; family Cirolanidae; genus Bathynomus; species Bathynomus jamesi. The sequence continues at coordinate 1,806,885 of JAJOZX010000040.1, read as the reverse complement.
TGGTACCTATACTTCATCCTCTTACGTCAAACGATTGTGCCTAAATGCACAATTCAAAATGTGTAGGGTATAAAGCCAGAAAGTATTTAATTTAACTTCTACTATAGATGTGATTTGATCAGAAAAAGTAAGTGACATTTATTCAGAGGAATTAGTCTCTGGAATTAAGTTGTAAAAAATGTCGTTTTCTTAAAACAAAATATTTACATTCTTCGGAATAAGCGGAAGTGTGTAAGCTCAAGTTTTCTTGAAAACATATATTGAGCATCTGAAATTAACAAAATATATAACATCAAGTTTCATTGAACACAAAACACGCTTCTTGGATGGAATTGACAAACCAGATAACCTTCAGCTTATGGAAACAAAACATTTATATTCTTTGAAATAAATAAAATTCTAGGCTCAAGATTTCTTGAAAATAAAGCACCGATTCAGTTTAAACATTATTGGCCAGAACATACTAAATATATATTAGATTTATATTAAAAATATTTTTTCAAATCGGTTAAAGTCTTTTAAAGCTCTCCAAACCAAATAAAGCTGTTTTAAAGCTATTTCTGTCACTTTCCAAACTTAAAGCTATTTAAAATTTATAAGCCATAGTGGCAACCCTGACCCGAATCCACAGACAACTTCTTACGTAGTTCGCAATAATTCTGCAAGATGTTTGTACCCTTAATGATTGAAACAGTGAAATGTTTCTTCTGTTATGTACTTAATTTATTAACATGTCATTTGACACACCGTATATATTAGGGTGTGTCAATTTTGGGGGTGAAATGACTAAACTGAAAATCATGTGATTTGGTAGCAATTTAATGTAATCATTTGGCATACAAAATAATATCCTTGCTTCAAAAACAATAAAAAATAACTCCTACCTACATCAATTTTAATTAAAAAATTCCATTTTTCTGTAAATTCGTAACAAAATAACAAATGTGCGCAAACATCTTATCAACATTTAAAGTGGCAATAAGATATCATTCAGAGTCTTTATTTGAAAGTAACCAATGCAGTCGTCCTTTTTGCTGCGGTTCCTTGACATCAGCATTCGGCTTGCTACTTGCGCTTTGATGTAGCCTTCTCGCCTCTCGTGACTGTAAACTTGACTAGCTGCTTCTGTGACCATTTTCACACATCTCTCCACACTCTGAGTGTGAGAAGGCAACTTTGGCACTTGCATTGGGGCCTCATTAAGTTGTGTTAAATCTTTGTTTGTTATACATGTTGTCAGTGGTGGCTCCAAAACTTCCGAACTCAAGTTAACTAATTCTGACAATTTCGTGGCATTGACGTTTATCGGAGGTACCTTCCTTGTCTGAACAGAGCAGTCTCCCAGCTGGTCATCATCTAGTGATGTTCCTCTAAGCTTTAGAATGATTTCCACAGCCTCAGTTCGCTCTTTGGTACATTGGCTGCAGAGTATTGCTTGCAAAACTGCCTCTGGCCTAGCATGCCAAGCGGACCTTCTCACCACAGGTAACACGATGTCCACCACTACTTTCCTTTGGGTTCTCAGTAGCTGTAATTGAAACAAGATGTGGTTGGGCCCCTCCATCCACATTGGATTAAGTTTTACATTGAACCAGTGAGGAAGATAAAACCCAATAATAAATTCAACAATTAACATCAAATTCTGTAGCATTTTGCCCTTCAGTGCATGTTTGGAAACCCAAATCCTGCAGAAACGAATCGCTGTAGTTAACCAACGACTGTGACTTACGGGTCCAATCTCCAAGAGAGTCAGATTTTGAGGCAACTCTCCTGATCTGATTGCGTGAACAATACGATAAGCGTAAGATTGATCCGTGCTGAGGTCTTTGATAACTTCTTCAGACAACACTGGAAGGGGAGGGCCTACTTCGACCTTTGGAAATTTTGTATTTATTTCTAATTCCGTTGCTTCATCTAGCATGTTGCCAAGGGGGCCTGACCATTTGTTGCTGCTCTTTGTAGGACCATCAAGTTCCTGGATGAGACGACGAAGAGGTAGTTCCCGTGTGCAAATCACATACAATCCAAACAAGCCTTCTTCCAAGTTTTTTCTCTAAATGCGTCATAACACCGCCCTGCCATCCAGTGTTCACCGCAGTTGAGTCTCCACCAACGGCCTGCAGTGAACTGTCAAGTCTTCTTTCTTGAAGCCAACATCATATTTGATCAGCAATTGCCTCTGCATGTTTCTTGCCTTCTACTTCTGCTTCAGGAACAAAGTGAAACAAATAGCGGCCACCAGGTTCGGAACACACAGAGTAGTGTTCTTCTTTGATGAGACCGGGAAACTTTGTCCATTCCCTCTACCTCTAGGAGAACTTTTGTGTCATCTCTTCTTCCATCAAACAAAAGGCAAGAGAGACCTTCCTCCTCCAAATCTTTTTCATGCTGATCAGATATTTCCTTCATTATTTTTTCTTGTGCTCTTATCTTATTATGATCTATCACTAAGGATGTATCCTCTCGGCTGATGAGGCCTGCATCTATCCAAGCGGCAGTGGCAATCTCTGCAGTCTCTCGTAGCCCCGTATGGTGGCGAATACTGGCAAGGGAAATGTTTGAGATGTCTTTAGTGTTGTATTTCATTCTCTTCGGCGAAGGTTCACATGGCATTTTGGAGCTATCATCTGATGTTGCTTCTTTCTGTTCATCTGAATAGCTTTCAAAGAAGTGAGAAACCTCTTGATAGAGCTCTTCATCTCTTTGGGTGGCTTCTTCACTCTTCTTTTTCTTCCTTTCTTCCCTCTCTCGGATTTTCTCTTTTTTCTTAGCAATAACAATCTGTTTTTTGGTTTCTGAATAATCTGCCGAACCAATGCATACTTCCTTGGCCTCCTGCCTTTGTTCTCTGCGCCTTTATGAAAGCCAGCTCCAAAACAGGGATCTTCTTCTCACGAGGACAGCGACAATCAATGTGAGGATGAGGTTCTCTTCTGCATGAGGAAGAACAATTGGCTTCAGAACACAACTTTATGGGACACTGGCAGTTAAAAATGTCAAGAAGAGTATCAAGTGTGTGCAGAAATTTATTTTTCTTTGCTAGTTTTCCTTTACCAAGTGATGTCTCAACTGCTTTGTGCCACAGCTTTGTTAATTTTAGCTCAATAGTTCTATACTGACTGAGTACAGGTGGTTTGAATAACACATTAGCTCTTTTCCACTGATGCAGAAGAGGGGGAATCATGTCTCTTATGAGCTCTTTCTCTGTGTAGTTCCTTCTATCCTTTGTATTTTGTTCACGAAGGAGTAACCCTAGTCTCAGCATGTCTCGCACTGTTGGTAGTTCTGATACGGGAAGCTCCTTGCCTGTACCGACTAACAGGCTCAAGTGGCATGACGACTGACCTCTTGTCTTCAATTTTGGCATCTTAGGAATATCTGAAAAGAAAGAAAAACATTTAAGTATTTTATATCAATTACGATGTTTCAAAGTTTAGTCATTCGATGTTCTAAAATTCAATAAAAAATATTTCATGGGATTACAACATAATTAGACAAGAATATGATAATAATAAATAATTGTAATAATCAATAATCCATACTTACAGTTAAACTGTAGTATTCGTCTAGTAGAATAACTATGAAGTAGGTACAAGAGCAATAACAGCAAACCACCGTCTATGACATCTAAGAGGCAACTGAGGACTGAGAGTGAGGGACAGTTCTATTCATGTTGTGACTTGTACATTGTACAACAACTATATGACCTTGAAAACACTCCATATGCGATCAGTGGGATAATTCTGTGACAGATGAATAGTTAATCAATTTATGTCCTATTATTTAGTAAAAGAGTCAATTTCTGAAAGTTTAAGGTAAAATTGATGTAGGTAAGGGTTATTTCATTTCATTTTGGTTGGCCAATTTCAAGTTTTAACATGAAAAGAGACTATATTTTCGCTACCAAAATTGATTTGAAAAAAGTTGACAAAATTGACACACCCTAAATTATTATATATATATATATATATATTATATATATATATATATATATATATATATATATATATATATATGTGGTGGACCGGGCATCCGCATAATTTTTAACATCCGCATCCGCACTTCTGACTGCAGATGTTATGCGGATATTACCTCTAATAAATTATGCAATTTACAATTAAATTAGCTTATAAGGCCCAGTCATGCACATTTCATGTAAAGTATTAATTATTTATTAATGAACAAACAAATATATAAACCTCAAAATATAAATACCTGGTAACAGAAAATTGAATGAAACTTGTTTCATTGAATTTTCTGTGGCTGAAACTCGAGAAAGTTACTATTTTTATCATAATGAAAACATTAATATTAATTTTAATTCTTATGCATTGCATGCCATAATAGTAATATCACTAAATTTGAAAAATTATGTCATATATTCATAATTCTATATTATATTGATAGAATAACTAAATATCTGCATCCGCGATATATATATATATATATATTATATACATATATATATATATATATATATATATATATATATATATTAGGGTGTTTCACGGCAGTGTGGTTGATGGATGAAGTGGAAGGAAGTTCAATCCACATTGATGCCCCTGTTCCTTTTGCCGAGGAAACTCGTCTGAACAGTTTCAACCAGATCAGAACACGTTTAGGGGTCCCGAGATTTGACGCTTCAGATTGCTTAGGTATTTCTAATTTCAGCTGTTCTAGTGTTAGTCGACTGCCTTGCTTCCTGACGGAAGGGCGCACTGCTCTCTGTCCTTCGTGTCAGTTGTCGAGTTTTGTCCTCGTTGTCTCTACCATTGCGTATTTGTACTCTTTTCTAATTCGTATATTTCCTCAGTGCAGATAAACATGGCAACTCGAAGCAAGAAAGAGGTTTGGCTCATCGGACACCCGAATAAGGAGATCCTGGGTAGCCGCCTGCCGACGAAGTTGCAAGTCTTGCAAAAGTGCTTCTTCCATCAAAAACAGGAAAACCTAGGACGGAGAAAATGTCCGAACCTCTGTTTGGATGCTGTGATGGTGTTCTGGAAAAGAGCAAGGATCCCTACTATGAGGCGGGACAGCGCCCTTCGGAAAATGGAAGCTCTGCTCCAGCGTTACGACAAGTTGGTGAAAAGCAGGAACAGATCCGAGGAGAGCTGTCGTGTTGCGGAGGACATGTTCAAGGCGGAACTCAAGAACGAAATCCTCGATATTGGTCATTCCAATGCCTTTTCTATGATGACAAACGAGGAAGACAAGCTCTTCTACAAGAGTCAGCAGGAGGACCCAACAGAGAGCAGTATGGGATCGGCAGACATGAAGCTGGCCCAAATGGAGAGTAGGAAAAGGCGTCGAGAGGAACAGCAGGAGAGACGACACCGGGAATTCGAGCGGGCCAAGATGGTTACAGAAGCTGCTACTCTTGAAGAAAGCTCCTCGTCCTCGGCGTCGCCATCTGCGGAAGATGATCCCTGCTTGGCAGCCTCCACGTCTGCTTCATGTCCTTCTCCGAGGAAGCGGTTGAGGAACCTCATCACTCAGGATGTGGCTGTCGCGTACGACCGGATGAACATTTCTTATCGTGATCCAGCGATGTCCTACGCCGTCGTCGCGCAATCCTTGGGGCACGATTTGAACGGGGTATCCATCTCCTCTTCCACAATGTATCGTGCTCGCCAGTCGCTTCGGAAGCAAGCAGCAGAGGCGTATCAAGAGGGAGAATTCTGTCCTGAGGAGCCGTTTCGAAAGTTCCAGCTGGCACGGGAGCGGAGACGGCACGCGTCTGCATTGATCTTGTGCGGGAACACGACCTGTCCGAACGAATCAAGGGGTTACATTCGACACAATGGCATCGAACACCGGGATTCACGTGGGAGCCTGCGTCAAGATTGAGGAGGGTCTCGGGAAGCAACTTCTTTACCTAGCATGCAGGCACCATATGTACGAAATCGTCCTGGCCCAAGTCTTCCGGTCTTCGATGGGCCCCACCTCTGGGCCCGAAACTGGGATCTTCAAAAGATTCCAAGAGCAGTGGGGTTTCATCGACCGATCTCTTATCACCACTGCTATTGATTCAGATAGCTGCAGCATCGCTGGACCTCTTCAGGGTCTCAAGGACCGAACTGTCCTCGTCATGAGGGAAGCTCTGGCTTCTGGTCAGCCGCGGGATGACTACCAAGAACTTCTTCAACTGTTTATCCTCTTTCTCGGGGAAGAGACTGTCGCCAATGTGCCACTGCGGAAGCCAGGAGCATACCACCATGCGCGGTGGATGGCGAAAGCCATTTACGGATTGAAGCTGTACCTCCTTCAGGACCAGTTCAGGATGACCGGGCGGGAGCTGAAAGGAGTCACAGAAATCTGCCTGTTCGTCGCCCTGGTCTACGCAAAGGCTTGGAGTCGTGCGACGAGAGCAGAGCAGGCCCCACGTGTGGATCTGGAGTTCTTGCTGGACCTGGAAATACTGCAGGAAGATGCCGTGATCGTCGCCGTCGCCAAGGAAGCGCAAGCGGCCATGAAACGACACCTCTGGTACTTCTCCGAGACGCTGGTTGGCTTGGCATTCTTCGATCAAGGGGTTCCTCAGGAAGAGAAACAAAGGATGCGAGAGAACCTCGCCAAACTGGCATCGAGGAAAACGTTGAAGCGTCTGGAGGGGAAGACCGTCCTCGGCTCCTTCAAAGGAAAGAAGATTTCGGATTTCGTTACCTCGAGGACGAAGGATCTCTTCACCGCACTCGGGATCAACGGCGCCTTCGTCGAAAATCCCGCTTCGTCTTGGGAAAGCGACCCACACTACCAAGCAGGCCTAGCTAGGGTCCGCGTCCTGGCTGTGGTGAACGACTCGGCTGAACGGGGGATCGCTCTCATCGAGAAATTCAATACTGCCCTAACAACGAAGGAAGAAGACAAACAGTACCTGCTGAAAGCAGTTTTCAAGAACAGGAAGGATTTTCCGAAGAAGCAGAAGGGGGAAATGATGAAGTGATTAGTCTGTGCTCTCTGACGTAAGGCGTGATTTCTCGGGACCCTTTATTGTTGTCGAAGGAGTCATTTTTGGCCAGGAGTGATAAATATGTAAAACGAACACGGGCATCTATGTGGATTAAAAATATAATGTGGTTCTCATTTATGAAACACCCTAATATATACATATATATATAAACCTTTGGTTATCTTCCGCCCGAATTACACCAGTCTGCATGAAAATCGATTTCTTTATTTTGAGTTGTGATTCTGAAGCAGTTCGCTGCGCTGAATTAAAAAATGCTACCAGTTTTTTTCTATCACCCACAGTTTTAAAGTTATTAGCAAAACAATTTTGGGGCGTTTTGTAATTTTTTACTTTTTTTATCTTTAATTAATTTCGTTTTTTCATATTTTTCAGAGAGATAATTCTAACATTACGTCTTTAAAATTTTAATAATGGCTTCTAGAGGATGTACCCATAGTCCAGACATATTTTGTTATATTTGTGGTCGGTATGTTTTTGTAAAACAAAGGACAAATGTAACGACCTTCATTAAGAGAGCTTATCATGCTTATTTTGGAATTAAATTAGATCAAGATAAAAGTTGGGCTCCACACAAGGTTTATCTTACGTGTGTTGCGGCACTAAGGAATTGGAGCAAAGGTAAAAAGAAAAATTTCCCATTTGGGATCCCTATGGTATGGCGCGAGCCCAGAAACCATACCGACGACTGCTACTTCTGTTCTTGCAATGTTAAAGGTTATAATGCAAAGAATAAAGAGAGCCTTCAATACCCAAGTCTTCCATCTGCAATAAGGCCGGTACCCCACGGTCCAGAAGTTCCTATTCCCCGCCCACCCGAGAGTCTGGATCAATACAATTCAGATTCTGATTCAGCTCCAAATCCAGACAATGATGATGTTTATGAACAGCCAACAGCTGACCGAGATCCTCCTAAACCATTAACCCAAGCCGAACTAAATGACTTAGTCAGGGATTTGAATCTGCCTAAGGACTCTGCAGAACTTTTGGGGTCTAGATTGCAGGAGAACAACTTATTGACATCCGACACATACTTCGCTTGGTACAGAAATCGTGAGAAAGACTTCGTGCCTTTTTTCGAAGAAGATGGTCCCTTGGTATTTTGCAAGGACATCACAGGATTAGTGTGCAAGCTAGGCATCGAATACCAAACCAGTGACTGGAGGTTGTTTATAGATTCCTCTAAAACCAGTCTAAAAGGAGTGTTACTGCACAACGGTAACAAATATGCATCAATCCCAGTGGCCCATTCTACTCATTTAAAAGAGACCTATGACAACATGAAACTGCTTCTGGAAAAAATTCAGTATCAAAATCACAGATGGATATTGTGTGGGGATCTCAAAATCCTTTGCATGTTACTTGGGCAGCAATCAGGATACACTAAGATGCCATGTTTCATCTGCGAATGGGATACTCGAGCACGTGACCAGCACTGGAAGAGGAAAACTTGGCTTCCTAGAGAGAATCTTACCCCAGGATCAAAGAACATTTTACATGAACATCTTAGTTGAACCAAATAAAATCCTCCTACCACCCTTGCACATTAAGTTAGGTTTGATGAAGCAGTATGTCAAAGCATTGAATAGAGAAGGTGAGTGTTTCAAGTACATTTGTTCAAAATATCCAAAGATTAGCTACGAGAAAATAAAGGAAGGTGTTTTTATAGGTCCTCAGATTAGAAAGTTATTGACAGACGATCATTTCCTGAACACAATGACCAATAAAGAAGAAGCATGGCTTAGTTTCAAAGATGTTGTTGAAAACTTCTTGGGAAACTACAAAAGCCAAAATTATGAAAGACTGGTGGAAAATATGCTTAAAAAGTTTTGCGCCTTAGGCTGCAACATGAGCCTGAAAGTTCACTTCTTATTTTCGCATCTTGACCGTTTTCCCGAAAAACTCGGAGATGTCAGTGAGGAGCAAGGGGAACGATTTCACGAGGACATCAAAACCATGGAAAGAAGATATCAAGGAAGATGGCATACAAATATGATGGCGGATTACTGCTGGTGTCTGCAACGAGATCAGCCTAACGCACAGCATAAGAAAACATCAAAGAAGCACCGGTTTAGTCGTCATTAGTCAGATCTACCTTCGTAGTCTTAAGTCTTTGGAATAAGTCCTGAAATGTTTGCAAGTAAAGAAGGTAAATATATTTTGTTTCAGTTATTTTTTTATTCTTTCATAAACAAGCAATATGCTTGTCCAAGAGCTAGGAGCTATTTAATTCTGCTTTAATTAGGTTTTACTCTATCACCTAAAGATTTCGTGCTACAAGGGGTGTTGTAATACCTCATCTGTCCCCAAATGTTAACCACCCATTGATGGGAGGGGAGAGTATTTTGCTGGGAACGGGACTGGTTGTTATATATATTTACCCTACATTATTATGTAATCGTTACTGTAGTCTATAACAACAAAATTTATGGTTTAGCATGTGCAATCTAATGTTGGTCTCGATAAGATGGTTCACATTTGGGGATAAATGGGGGATTTATGACATACCCTGTAGTAAGAAAACCATACGTGATAGGGAAAAACTAACTATATTTTTGAGATTAGCGCACTCAAATTATATAGAATCACCAACTAGTTTGTAAAAATCGATCGACAAGTTTTCAAATGTGTACTGGTGTTATTCATTCTGACGAAGGTCAAGCTTTTCACTCCACCTTAGACCTACAGTTTAACGTGGAATCCGAACCACGCCCCACCAGCAGCCCAGCGTCTTAACCACTAGGCCACCCATTTATCTACCAACCACTTTCTTTATTGTGTGGAAGGATGAACAGCTGGGTTTTGCTGCGCGCCGGCTGCCGTCACCGATCTCGAACCCGGGGCCGATGGATTCGTAGTCAGCGACGCTAACCACACCACCACCGATGCGCATTAAAAGATCTTATATATTATATGAGGCATCGGGAGTACGAGGGGGCGAACTCGCCAAAACAGTTTTGAGATGACGCATTTACACTACGTTCCAAATTATTAAGCAGATTGCATTTTCTCCAATGTTTTCAAAAGTTTTTCACCGATTTCAATGAAATTTATAGCAAATAATTACTATATATAGAAGCACTGATGGTATTCATTTCGATAAAATATTTTGATAATTAAAAAAATTCTCTTTTTTTTTATTGAAAAATATGTAAAATATGATGTTTCGAATTATTAAGCAAGTATTCTATTTACAGATCGAAATGGTGAAAATGGGTAAGAAGAAGGAATTAACACCAACTGAGAAGAGAAAAATAGTCAAGTTACTCGCCGAAAATATAAAATCTATTGAAATTGCGAAGCAGTTTGGCAAAGCTTATCGAACTGTAAACAAGTTTGTAGCGGAGGGTACCAAACTGAGGCAGTGAAGTGATAAAGGAGCTATAAGAAAAGTGACAAGGCGGCAGATATCTGTAATCAAGCGCAAAGTTGCAAAGCATCCATTGTCCTCAAGTAAGGAGGTTTTTGAGCAGGCTGGCATACATAATGTACCAAGAACATCTCGATGTGGAATCTTCCAAACAATTGGCAAGACGTGTAAACCTACGATTCAGTCACCATTAACACCCAAGTACAAGAAGCAGCGTGTTGAATGGGCGCGTCAGTACGTGAAAACAGATTTTAATACTGTATTGTTCATCGATGAATGAAAAGCAACCCTTGAGGGACTTGATGTTTGGTCAAGATGATGGATTGCTGAGAGCCAATTTCTACCATCGAGATTAAGACGCCAATAAGGTGGAGGTGGTGTCATGTTTTGGGCAGGATTGATAGGCAATGAAGTAGCTGTCCCATACAGAGTGCCTGATGGTGTAAAAACGAATGCCCAGTCTTACACAAACTTTCTAAAAGAAAACTTCATTCCATGGTAGAGATTGACCCTTAGCAATCCATCTTCTTAACCAACCATCAGATCCCTGAAGGGCTGCTCTTCATTCATCGGTTAACAATACAGTATTAAAATCTGTTTTCACGTACTGACGTGCCCATTCAACACGCTACTTCTTGTACCTGGGTGCTAATGGTGACTGAATCGTAGGTTTACACGTCTTGCCAATTGTTTGGAGAATTCCACATCGAGATGTTCTTGGTACATTATGTATGCCAACCTGCTCAAAAACCTCTTTACTTGAGGACAATGAATGCTTTGCAACTTTGCGCTTGATTACAGATATCTGCCGCCTTGTCACTTTTCTTATAGTTCCTTTATCGCTTCGCTGCCTCAGTTTGGTACCCTCCGCTACAAACTTGTTTTCAGTTCGATAAGCCCTGCCAAACTGCTTCGCAATTTCAATAGATTTTATATTTTCAGCGAGTAACTTGACTATTTTTCTTTTCTCAGTTGGTGTTAAATCCTTCTTCTTACCCATTTTCACCATCATTTAGATCTGTAAATAGAATACTTTCTTAATAATTCGGAACACCATATTTTATATATTTTTCAATAAGAGAATTTTTTTAATTATCAAAATATTTTATCAAACTGAATACCATCAGTGCTTCTATATATAGTAATTATTTGCTATAAATTTCATTGAAATCGGTGAAAAACTTTTGAAAACATTGGAGAAAATGCAATCTGCTTAATAATTTGGAACGTAGTGTAAACTGGGACTATTGTGTACAAGGGGCACATAGCGCAAATACACACATTGAAAATAACTGCATTTTGAGCATACGAAAGGGGTATTTGGCTATACCAAGTTGTCTGTGGATGGGGGAAGGATTGAACTATTATTTCGTGGAACAATCACAAAATCGCCAATGTGGCGAGTTCGCTCCTCGTATATATTCAATACCATCTCTTTTAATCGTAGATTACGCAGCTCAAGTCACCCGATTGGATACATGAAAGAGGAATGGGCTGCTATATATATATATATATATATATATATATATATATATATATATATATATATATATATATATATATCACAGTCACGGCAAATAGAACTGGGACCTTTCCATATAAACTCCATTGTCAAGCTGCCCCAGTTTAATTTGCCAGTGGCTCTATACGAGTGACGAAATAATCTTGCGGTGTCTGGCAGCTTAATTTTTACAAAATACACGGCGCCAGTGTTTTCATGCACGACAGTGCGCCTTGTCATAAGGCGAAAAAAGTGTCAAAGTGGCTTGCTGACAATAATATTAACGTGCTGAAGTGGCCAGGAAATAGCCCTGACCTGAATCCCATCGAGAACTGCTGGAATGTCATGAAGCAGAAACTTTCAAACATCGACACCACATCACTCGATAGTCTGCAGCGCGAGATCAAGTCGTTGTGGATTAAGAACATGACCTTGGATTATTTTCAAAAACTGAGTGATAGCATGCCGAAACGCCTCCAGATGGTCATCAAGGCCAAGGGCAACATAACTAAATATTAATGTAAGTGTTAAACTGCTCATTTGTCATATTTTCAAAGTAGGCCAAATTCTATATGGAAAGGTCCCAGTTCTATTTGCCGTGACTATATATATATATATATATATATAATATATATATATCTATATATATATATATATTAAATTTAGGGTCATTAAAAAATATCGAGTTAGATTTTTTTCCGGGCCACCCTCTAATTATGTTTAATTTGGTAAAAACGTAATGTATACAAAATTTCAGGTGATTCTAATGTATTTTAGGGGTCGCTACCGTAATCTAAACTATTACTTTTCTGTTTGCTTTCAGGAAATTGAGTTTTGAACCGTGACATTTTTCTTATAATATCTGTTCCGTGTGATAAGTGCGTTAATGCACATAGAGCTAACAGTGCTGAGTAAACACAACACTCTTTTAACCATTTACACTCTGTTGTGACCGAATATTGAGGGCAACCGGCACTTGTACACTGTACTGTCTGTACAACTATAATTCAGTAGTCGTCTGACTGTCGTGAGTGTAAGAGGTTTTGCTGTCGACTCTCGTCATGGAATCCCCACCATCTTCTAGCAGGGGTACTGCCATGCACACAAGAAAAGATACTAATGTTTGGCTTATTGGACAACCATCAGATACACTTAAAACAACAGTTCTTCCGGCAAAGCGAGAAACTATGGCTTTGTTTATGGCTTACAGAAACAAAAAAAAAACAATTCGAGAAGCCTGCTTGTCTACTGCAAATGATGTGTCGGCAGTATGGGGAGGAGCACGAATTCCAACTAGAAAGAAGTCGCACGTTGTTGACAAAATTGAGAAACTGTTCAAAGAATGGCAAGGATTAAAGAAAGAGAGAGAGAATAAGGTGAAACAATCAAAAAATCTATTAGATAAGCAAACCAAATGGAACCAAGAATTAGATAGCCTGTTTGATATAGCACATGCAGATGCTATGAAGCTAATTGATATTGAAGAAGATAAGCTATTTCTAAAACTCCAGCGAGAACAGGGGCGAAAAGGAAAAATGGATGGGATTGATAGTTTGCAAAGAAAGAAAAGTATGCTAAGAAAAAGGAAGAACAATTAAACATAAGAAAAGCAAGAAAAATGTCGAGATTTGAAGAAACAGTAGTTCTGTGACTCAACTAGCAGTTCTGGTGTTGAAAGACAAAATACAACATACGATGGAGAGTTTACGGTTGATCCTAGTGAACCATCCACCTCAAAACAGACTGTACGAAAGAAACAAAAATTGCTTGATGATATATTGCTTGCAGCCCTTGATGTAACAAAAATGAGCAATAGAAGTGCATCATTAGTGATGATACCAACGATTGAAGGTCTTGGGAAAAAATGCAGAAGAATTCGATGTCAGTTATTCATCTATAAGAAGAGCAAGAGAAAAATTTAAAGAAAGAGTTTAAAGCTGATGTTCCTTTAACCCAGGGGTCTCCAACCTGGGCGGTAGCGCCCACTAGTGGGCTCACATTAAAGGTAATTAAAAATTTATTTCATTATTTATTTTATCGATTATGTTGATTTATTCTTTTAGATCTAAGGTGGGCGATAAGCTTTTTTTAATTTTCAAAAAATCGTAAAAGTGGGCGGTGAACAAAAAAAAGGTTGGAGACCCGTGCAAGTTTAACCATTCATTGGGAAGGAAAACTAATAGAAGACATAACAGGACGAGAAGTTGTTGAACGACTCCTATACTGATTTCAGGAGATGGCATTGATCAACTTCTTGGTGTTCCAAAAATCACTGCAAGCACAGGAGAATTAACTGCAAATGCCGTCCACCAAGCTTGTTTGGATTGGGATATCTCAGACAAAATAAAATGCGTGTTTTGACACCACAGCATTGAATACAGGTCGTAGAAATGGTGCCTGTGTTCTCTAGAACAGAAAATGAACAAACGTATGCTGTGGCTGGCCTGCAGACATCACATACTAGAAAGTGTTAGAAGCTGTTGTTTCGCATTCATTGCCTGCATCATCAGAACCTGATATTGCAATTTTCAAACGATTTAGAATGAAATGGTCAAAATTAGACACAAAAAACTACAGAACAGCATTAGATGATCCAAATACCATACCCAGTATTACTGATATAAAAGCAGAAGTGATTGAGTTTGCTACCACTCAACTTGAACATCAACCTCGTGACGATTACAAAGAATTGCTGGAACTGACAATCATTTTCCTTGGTGGAGTACTAGGGCGGGTCATACTATGCATTTTTTTTTAAATCAATGGAGGGGTGTTCAAATGACATATTTTGGTGTATAGAACACAATTCTGAAGAAAATATTTAATTCTGATAACCCTAACCTACATCATTTTGCAGTTGATTATTATTAAATTGTTGATTATTTTACTATTGTAGTTACCCCAGAATGTCTTCTCACGTTATCTCTCATAGAGCATTGTTCTAACTAATTCATATAATGTAATTCATATAATAATAATAATATTTAAATACTCAAATAAAAAGGTGTGCCATTCCACTTAATTGTAATTATCATACAGTTTGGTATATGAAATATTTTGACGGTTTTCTGGCGCGCATAAGGCCATTTTCTGAGCCACCTTTCTCAGAGGCTAGAATGTAACGTTTCAGAACATTCTAAAACGTTTTGTGAAATATTTGAAGTGACTCATGATTTATGAAGCTATTTTACCACCTCGGCTTGCAGTGAGGGGATAGATTTAGTGATTATCTACTGATATTTTTTTTGTTACTGTTCACATGTGAGTATTATTCTGTTATATTTTAGAAAAAGCTATTTCTACGCATATATATAGTGATACATTGAGCAAAATTTAATTAACAACTTTGATTTGAGCTAAAATTAGGTGGTTCATTTTTAGTACAACTGAGCAGTATGAGGCCTATTTCAATTATTTCAATATTCTAAAGAATATTTTTAGGATGTGTTTCTTTAGTTTTTTTAGAGTACATGAACAAATTATTTGCATTACAGACAACAGATAAATTAGCATTTTATAACATTTTGAAACCAAAAAAGCATAATGTGTTTAGCATTTGCAGATAAATTTGTTCTTGCCCATTTCAGCTCTTTTTTTAACCAAGAATTTTGCGCTGAAAAGAGTTAATACCTGTCTGTAGTGGATACTTAACTGTTGTATTATTGTTTTTATTTCAGTGTGAACTCATTAAGAAAATGGCTCAAGTCAGAACAAGGACGAAATCAAGTTCTCATCTGAGTAATCTTGTTGACACTGGCCGGGAGCTGTTGGTGTCTGAACTGCCAACTGTGAGGGATATCCTGAGGTATGGCATCTACTTGAGGAAGCAAAGTGAAGATGGCAGGAGGAACTACCCAGTGGACAAGCTGGTGAGTGACATCTACCCTGGTCTGATTTGTCAGTGGAGCAAAGCTAATGCTCTTTTCAAGCCACCTGTTATCAATGAAAAAGTGACCATCATGTCCAAGCTCAAGGAGGTCTGGAATCAGGCAGTGAAGTTTTCTCTTGGGAAGGGCAAACTTGATGCCAAAGAGAGGTTCATTGTCAAGTTAGACAAGTTCTTTGATATTTTGACTTGCAAGTATCAGATTACCAGTTGTGAGGGGGGAGGCTGTGAGGGCTGTGTTATCCAAGCCCACATTAACTGTTCCTGCAGCAGAGAGAAAAAGATTCCTGTGAAAGATCTTGCCTACATCAAGGGACAGAAAGAGAAGGTTGGAAGTAAGGGACCCCACCAAATAGGGGGTCCTGATCTACCAGAGCACAAGAGACAGGTGAGGACATTGAAAAGGCAGTGGATGGAAAGGAAGGCAGAGAAAAGGAGAAGGAGCAAGGAGGAAAGTGCTGCAGTAGCAGAGAAGGCAGCCAGGAAGGATGTTAAGAGATTTTTGGCAGATGGTGATGAGGATCTGGAATTGGAGAGAAGTGGTGATGAAGATGAGTTTGTTCCTGAAGTTGAGCTCTTCCCTCAAACTGACCCTGAGCCAGCAGCTTCGGCAAAGGTACAGAAAAACTATGATGAGATTCAAAACATTGCCCTTGCTAGTGTAAGGTATGGCATAGGGCTGAGGCCAACTGCAGCGATAGCAACAGCAGCTCTGATTGACGCAGGAATTATCAGAAGACAATACAAGTAAAGTGATTGATAAGAGCAAGGTCAAGAGAGCACAGGAGAAGTTGATGAGAGAGCTGGGGGAACAGTTCGAGAAGAAGTGCAGGGAGGAGGGGGGGATCTCTTGCATCCTCTTTGATGGGCGGATTGACCTGACCAATGTGATGATGGAAGCTGAGGGCAGTGACCAATCTTTTCCCGCAAAGATCAAGGAAGAACACTATAGTGTTGTTAGTGAGCCTGGCAGCTACTATCTGTTCCACTTTACCCCAGAGAAAGCAACTAAAGAGGAGTCACATGCGGAGAAGATTGCTAAGGTCCTGTTTGCCTGGCTGAAAGATAGGGGTTATGATAAGACCTTGTTGGCCATTGGAGGAGAGACAACAAATGTCAACACTGGTGTGAAAGCTGGAGTAATGCGGAAGCTGGAGCTGCACCTGGGGAGAAAGCTGGTCTGGTTGGTGTGCAACCTGCACACTGTTGAACTTCCCCTGCGCCATCTCATTGTTGACTTTGATGGCCCTACTCTGTCAGACAAAAAATTATCCGGGCCAATAGGAAAGCTCCTTGATTCTGCTACAGACTTTGATATCAATCCAAACTTCACCAGAATCTCTGTTGGCCCTCCACTGATCAAGCTTCCTGACAAGGTCATTCTCTCAACTGATCAATACTATGGCTATAAAATTGTCTGTGCAGTCAGGGATGGAGTACTTCCTGCAGGGCTGGCTCTGTTAGAGATAGGACCAGTAAACCACAGCCGCTGGCTCACCACAGCGAACAGACTTCTCAGGCTCTGGGTGTCAAAGCACGGACTTAAAGGAAAGAACCTGAAGATTCTGCAATTCATTGTGGAATTCATCATTGGAGTGTATTACCCATGTTGGTTCAACGTGAAGGTCAAGCACTCCTGGATCGAAGGGCCTAGGCACATCCTCTTTCAGCTGGACTGCCTCAAGTCCCAGAGAAAGGAGGTGCTGGATATTGTGATGCCAACTGTGAGAAGATCTGCTTGGTATGCCCACAGTGAAGTCATCCTCCAAACACTACTCTGCTCTGAGGATCAGAAGGAGAGGATTGAAGGGGTGGAGAGAATCCTGGCCATCAGGGGAGAGGGGGGGGACCCGGACACTCAGCTGGGGGACTCCTCTGTTAGGAGCAGAAGGACACCTGACATCAATTGTGATGCTTCCAGCATCGGTGACTTGATCAGATGGTCAGAAGGTGTGTCAGAGCCACCTCTCACCTGCTCTCTAAGCACCTCAGAGGTGAAAAACTTCAACACCCCCATGGAGGTGCGCAACTGGCCTTGCCACACACAAAGCATTGAGAGGGTTGTTAAAATGGTGACTGAGGCTTCTGCTAAGTACTTCTCACAGGAAAAGAGGGATGGAGGGATCAGGGCTCAGGAGACCAGCAGGAAGCTGATGTCCAAGTCTGAGTCAAAGCAGGATTTGTGCAACCTGGCAAAGTTCAAGATGTCAGGAGAATGATCTTTGTAATTATATCCAGTGATATACATGCAGTTCACCTATTAATAAATATATGTAAAGTTGATTTGGCCTTGTCAATATAAATGATTTACCTTATATCTTTTAATATATTATAAAGGGGTTCAAAAGGGTAAAATTGGCAATTTAGAAATACAAAATGATGTAGGTTAGAGTTATCCTATCCAAAAAAAGCAGCTCATATTTGAATTCCCCATGTAAAAACACAATTTAGACACCCCTGATGGTAGGATTTCCTTCAGATTCATGTTGTCACCTGAGTACGACCCGCCCTAGTGGAGTACCAAAGAGAGGAGTTTCATTCAGAAGACCAGCTGGCGTTCACCGAGCAAGATGGATGGCAAAAGTCATTTATGCCATGAAAATTTGGTTGTTTAAAACACAATTTAAATTAACACCCAGAGAAGAAAAAGGCCTTAGAGATATCTGCCTCTTTGCTGTACACACACGTTAAATCCTGGTTTACAGCATCAGTTTCAGTTCTCGCTCCTCGTCTCGATTTAGAGATGTTGAAGAAACTGTAACTGTACAAACTAAAAGATGAACGCATTGCAACTGTTGCCCTGAAGAAAATGATGAATCATTTATTTTATCTTTCAGAGGAGTGAATAGCATTTGCTTTCTTTGATGATAGCGTGCTACACCAAACTAAAAACCGAATGAAGCAAGCATTGCAAAACGGCGCCGAACCAAATCCAGAGGAAAAAACGGTTATTGACCCTGAAGTTATTGAAAACAGAGAATTGGAAGACTTTGTTAGTGCAAATACAAAAGAATTTTTTAATAGACTTGGTTTACCATCAACGTTTCTTAATAAGAACTCTGAAGAGTGGAATGAAGATGACTGCTACAACAACGTAAAACAAGTCATAAGAAAAATTCAAGTTGTTAATGACAATGCAGAAAGAAGAGTTAGCTTAGTCGATGAATACAACAAACTAATCACAAATGATGAAGAACAGAAACAGTATCTCCTCCAAGGGGTAAAGAAATATAGAGCTGTTCTTCCAAATAAAAACAAGAAGACAATATCATCATTAAGAAATTAACAGTGAAATATAATGAACAAAAGGTTATTATTATTATTACAGAAGAACTGTCAATTTGAAAATGTAGAGTGGTTATGATAGGCCTACTGGGGAACTTCCACTTAATTTTTTTAATTCAAAATTTACATGCATTACTTTTTTAACCATTACTTTTATATATATACACCAGGTGATTACAAATGATCTTCCCAATTTCAAACACTTATGAGAAAACTAAAAGCTACAGCGAAAAGCAAGATATACAAATAAAGAATATTTCAGGGAATTTTTATTTGTAATATTGAACACATCAGAGATAGCCCTAAAGTTAACGTGTTTTGTGCTCTTACCAATGAGAAAGTGTACGCCCCATTTTTCTTTGCTGAACAAACAATTAACGGTATCATTTACCGCGATATGCTACAGCTGTGGCTGATGTCCCAGCTGCTGAAAGACAAAGCTGATGTGTGGTTTCAGCAGGATGGTACCCCACCCCATTTCCACAATGAAGTTACAACATTCCTGAATGAGCAATTGCTTGATCGTTGGCTCGGGCGTGGGGGGTCCCATTCCTTTAGCCGGCTCGTTCGCCCGGTCTAACTCCCCTTCACTTCTTCCTCTGGGACTGTCAAAAAATGAAGTTTTTGTTCCACCAATGGCAACTACTTTGGAACTCAATCATATTTCTTCAAAATTATATTTATGATTAAAGAGATGTTATAATATTAAAAATGTGGATGCATTATTTCTTTCCAGTTTCTGTATATAACACCACCAAGAACTATTCGTACACGACAAAATCGCTACAAGAACTCTGTGACGCAACATCTGAAATTTATTCATTACGATAACCATTTAAAACTGTGATATTCGACACTAATAAATAATTAATCAACGATTAAATTTTGGTCGAATGGAGCGAATTTCTCGTTCATTCGTTGCTTTTACAGCTTCAGTCATGGACTTCCTTTGAAGGCCCCGTCATAAAGGTGGGGGGTACCCGTGAGACAGTACTTTTATGCCAAAATTTTCATGCAAAAAGTTCAGAATAATATCTGCCGTATGAAGTCTTGCGCCATCCTGCAGAAACGAAACTCTGTCAGTATCATTGTCTTTGGTCCACAAGAAATGGGATGAACTGTTCTTGGACGAAGAGGAGGTGAACACTTTTGTTCACCGTTGCGTCAATAGATGGATCCAAAGGCCGCACGATAGAAGCCGTGATAGAAATTACAATGCCCGGATCTGTCACAATTTCGTCAAATGGAAAACACTGAGAAATTTGTTTGCCTGTAAAGAAAAAATATCCTCCCCCAATAATCGCGGTATCATGAATAAAATGATTGATTTAATTTTTGAAAATGTGGTATGATTAATTACCCTGTATAACAACATCTTTTAAAAAGTATTTGAAGAAAAAGAAGTACCTCAAAAGGCCTTGCGGCCTATACCGAGGAGGTACCAATGGCAACGGATGCCAAGGAAAATTTTCTACACACTCAAATTGTGTGCAAGATTTGGTCTAACCTTTTCTTGAACTGATCCACAGAGGAACTATTCACGACTTCTGAAGGTAAACTGTTCCACGTGTCACAGATCTTATACGTAAAGTAATTCCCACACACACTAGTCCTAAACCGTTTCAAATCCAACTTCCAACCATTGTTGCGAGTTGGGTTATCATTTAAACTAAACATGCTTCTAAAATCGACATCGTTGAACCCGCGTAAGAGTTTGAAAACCTCGATCAGTTGACCGCCCAGCCTCCGAGTTTCCAGCGAAAACAAGTTCAGGGCGCGTAACCGTCGATTGTAGCCCATATGCCTAACAGAAGGGATTAACTTTGTGGCCCTCGCCTGCACTCGCTCCAGCCCTCTCAATATCTTTCCTGAGGGTGGGCGACCAGAACTGCACAGCATACTCCAGGTGCGGCCGAACCAGGGAATTGTACAGAGAGCACAATCTCCTTGTTCCGAAACTGAAATTGCCTCCTGATATAACCCAATAGTTTCTGGGCTTTCTTTTCCACCTCTACGCACTGTTTCGTAAACTTAAGGTCGCTGCTAATTAGCACACCCAAGTCCTTTTCCAAATCATTCACCTCGATATTACTCCCCAACATCGAGTAGGCCGACTTGGGATTGGCATAGCCAATGTGCATCACTTTGCATTTACCCAAGTTAAACGGCATTTGCCATTTTTCGGACCACTCTCCTATCCTACCTAGGTCACGCAGTTCCTCGATCGCTTCGGGCGTCCCAGCATTGGCCCCAAACTTGGTGTCATCAGCGAATTTGGCAATCCGACTGACGATGCCACCGTCTATATCATTTATGTAAATGATAAACAACAGTGGCCCCAAAACGGAACCCTGAGGAACCCCGCTAGTGACCGAGGCCCAACCCGAACTGGCCCCTTTAATTACAACCCTCTGCCGCCTATTCTTCAGCCAGTTTTCAATCCACCTACCTACTTCCCCACCGATACCCAGCGCGCGCACTTTCGCTATTAGCCGGCGGTGAGGTACCTTATCAAAGGCTTTCTGAAAGTCGAGATAAAGTATATCAATCGCCCTACTCTTATCGTACTCACTCAACATGACGTGGAAAAACTCGAGCAAGTTGGTGAGACACGACCTACGCCGTCTAAACCCATGTTGGGAGTCCCCAAGCAGCTTGTAGGAATCCAAATGGTCAACGATCCTATCCGCTATTATCCCCTCTAATAATTTACCTACAACTGAAGTGAGACTAATGGGACGATAGTTCCCTGGACTTTCGTGATCCCCTTTCTTAAAGATAGGGGTCACGTTGGCTTCCCTCCAGTTACCAGGCACTTGGCCCGTCTCCAACGATTTGTTGAAGACTGTAGCCAGGTGGGGAGCCACGTGGTCGCGCACCTCCCGCAACACTCTGGGGAGAAACTGGTCTGGTCCAGGAGCCTTAAACGCGCTTAGTTTGTCTATTCTATCGGCAACGACTGTCGCGGTACATTGAACACTACCCAGGCCAGCACCTTCGTGCCTCACGCCTGGCTCGGGGATGATGCGGGTGTCCTCCCTGATGAACACTCCCGCAAAGTACTCATTAAGAGAGAGAGAGAGAGAGTTACAAGGAGTTACAAGGAAAAGAAGTACCTCAAAAGGCCTTGCGGCCCATACCGAGGAGGTACCAATGGCAACGGGTGCCAGGGAAAATTTTGTCTTTCAAACTATGCTAGCAGTAGTAGAAAACTGGATAGAAAAGTAGAAGGCTCTCTCCCCACCCTCCGCTCCCTCCCTGCCAGAGGCAGGTACGGAAAAAGGTTGAAGAAAATACCTTGACCCTGGAAAAGTAGCCAAGGAAATTTTACAGGAAAGTGGAGAATATATAAATAGCTCTATATTTAGCTTGCTCACAGAGACACCGAGCAAGCGAACTCCTGCAGAGTTTTCTGAGGTTTTAATCTTAAACTATGAGTGTGTTCTGTACTTTGTCTAGCCTATTTTTAAACAGATTTACACTTTGACTGGAAACATCCTCTGAGGGAAGTTGGTTCCAGATATCAACTATTTTACAGGAAAAGAAATTTCCGCAGACTGAGGTCCTAAATGTCTTTACACACTCAAATAGTGTGCAAGATTTCGTCTAACCTTTTCTTGAACTGATCCACAGAGGAACTGTTCACAACTTCCGAAGGTAACCTGTTCCATGTGTCACAGATCTTATACGTAACGTAATTCCCACACACACTAGTCCTAAACCGTTTCAAATCCAACTTCCAACCATGTTGCGAGTTGGGTTATCATTTAAACTAAACATACTTCTAAAATCGACATCGTTGAACCCTCGTAAGAGCTTGAAAACCTCGATCAGTTGACCGCGCAGCCTCCGAGTTTCAAGCGAAAACAAGTTCAGGGCGCGTAACCGTCGATTGTAGCCCATATGCCTAACGGAAGGGATCAACTTTGTGGCCCTCGCCTGCACTCGCTCCAGCCTCTCAATATCTTTCCTGAGGGTGGGCGACCAGAACTGCACAGCATACTCCAGGTACGGCCGAACAAGGGAATTGTACAGTGAGAGCACAATCTCCTTGTTCCGAAACTGAAATTGCCTCCTGATATAACCCAATAGTTTCTGGGCTTTCTTTTCCATCTCTACACACTGTTTCGTAAACTTAAGGTCGCTGCTAATTAGCACACCAAGTCCTTTTCTAAATCAGTCACCTCGATATTACTGCCCAACATCGAGTAGTCCGACTTGGGATTGGCGTAGCCAATGTGCATCACTTTGCATTTACCCAAGTTAAACGGCATTTGCCATTTTTCGGACCACTCTCCTATCCTACCTAGGTCCGCACGCAGTTCCTCGATCGCTTCGGGCGTCCCAACATTGGCCCCAAGCTTGGTGTCATCAGCGAATTTGGCGATCCGACTGACGATGCCACCGTCGATATCATTTATGTAAATGGTAAACAACAGTGGCCCCAAAACGGAACCCTGAGGAACCCCACTAGTGACCGAGGCCCAACCCGAACTAGCCCCTTTAATTACCACCCTCTGCCGCCTATTCCTTAGCCAGTTTTCAATCCACCTACCTATTTCCCCACCGATACCCAGCGCGCGCACTTTCGCGAGAGAGAGAGAGAGAGAGAGAGAGAGAGAGAGAGAGAGAGAGAGAGAGAGAGAGTTCTATTTCTACCTTCCTTTGTTTCTCTTCCGTTACGACATCTCCAAATTAATTATCCCGTATGTACTTCATATATTTATCAGGTCATCCCATAAGTAATGTCGTTTTTTACGATAGATTAAGTTTAAACTAGGCCTACTCGGTTTAACCCTTTAACGACGGATGGTACCTTAAGGTCCACCAGAAATAACAATATAAATTGTACTACAGTGCCTCGTTTCTATAAATGTTTCTACAAGTTTATATAGATATAATTTAATTGTCGAGAAAGGAACCCAAAATGTGTATCATTTCAGTGACTAGTTACTAAAATATTTAGTTTTGAATAACAATAAAACCTATACGTTCTGGTAACAAGAGTGACTGCATATGCTGCGGACTCGTCCTTAAAGGGTTAAGCATAAATTTTCCGAAGGTTATATCTAAGAGGAGATCTATCGTGTTTCGCTACATACTTTACAGACCTTGACCAGTGAAGACGTGTGTTTTGCTTTATGTGAACCCCTCATAAACATGGCGGTATCAGAAGAGCATATCAGGCATATAATGCTTTACGAGTTCAAAAAAGGGAATAGTGCTACTGAAGCAACGCGAAACATTCAGGACGTTTATGGCAACGATATTCTGCATGTGAGGAAATGTCAAAGATGGTTTCAAAAGTTTAGGAATGGTGACTGCTGTTTGACAGATACAGCACGCTCTGGACGCCCTGCTGAGTTTGATGATGACCTGGTGTTAACCGCACTTGAAGAAGACTGTTCAACAACTGTCGAAGAATTGGCCCAGAAACTCAATTCATCCCCGTCCACCATCCATCGACATTTGCAACAACTCGGGAAAGTGCCTAAGTTAGGAAAGTGGGTGCCACATGAATTGTCGGTCGACAATCTGAGGGTGCGGGTAAACATTAGCACAGCTCTTCATTCCCGTGAACTCCAAGATCCGTTTTTGCACCGTTTAGTGACGTGATGAAAAGTGGATACTGTACCAGAATGTTACAGTGGGTTTGTGCCGGAGAACCAGCGACACCACAGCCAAAACCAAATCTTCACCCTCGGAAGGTGTTGCTTAGTGTTTGGTGGGATAAAGGTGGTGTAATACACTTTGAAACCTTCACACAACCAAACAATCACCGCTCAATTCTACTGTCAACAACTGGATCGATTGAACACTGCACTAAAAGAAGAGAGACCTTCTTTGGTTAATCGGAAAGGAATCGTGTTCCACCACGACAACGCACGTCCTCATACCACTCGGATCACTTGTGCAAAAATTGAGGAGCTTGGGTGGGAAAAACTTCCACATCCTCCATATTCTACAGACCTTGCGCCTTCAGATTATCATCTCTTCAGGAGTCTGCAAAACTATCTTGACGAGAAACAGTATACTTCTTTAGATGACCTGCACACCAGTCTTTGTACGTTTTTTGCCTCAAAACCGCCTGAATTTTATAAACATGGCATTGAAAAGCTTGTAGGACGTTGGCAGAGTGTCATTGATTCCGATGGAAAATATATACTAGATTAAAAAGTTTCAGTCGAGTTTTTTTTGTCCTTCAAATTCCGATCTAAAAAACGACATTACTTATGGGATGACCTGATAATTCTCAAAACCCACAAGAATGAAGTACCCCCCGCCCCCATAATAAATACTGCAAAGGTTCCATTAAATGTGGATGCAACCAAGTTCTATTGAATACTGGGGAAAGTAATTTCCTCTGGGTGATGAAATACTGTATATGGTTACAGTACATAAATAAAAATAAATTAATGGTAAATCTTTGACCATAGTGAAAATTTTATATAAAATAATTTGTATTTAACATACATTTTTCTTCATGTAATAGGCTAACTACTAAATTATAATTAAAGATGCATTTGTACAGTTGGGTGGCAATTCTACCCAAAGAATTGAGGTTGGTTATTGTGTTATATATACACACACACGAGGACTGAGTGCATCACACTGTCCACTATACATGATATATACAATAAGAAGCTACCGAGATGCTGTAACTAAAGTAAAGCTTTAATTTAAATGGAAAAGTGAAAGTATAAGAATGATAAAGAAAGAAAACAAGTCGCACTAATACGAAATCAGTATAAAATTTGTGGGTTTGTATTAGAAAGTAGTGGTTTATCATGCACCCAGTTTTATCCGAAGGCACCCAACTTAAATGTAGTTCTACAGTGCCCGCGAAAAGTATCCGATCACCCTGGAAATTTGTATTTTTACATAAAAAACAATGTTTAAATGTATACTAACCTTATATTAGTATTTTGTCATCTGTCCTTTGGTTTGGATGACTTGTTCTAGACGTTTTGGCATGGATTTAATCAAGTTTTGACAAACTTCCACTGATATTTCCTTGCACCATACCTTTCTGATGGCTTCTTGTAATTTTTCGACTGAGCCAGTGTCGTGGCATTCAACCTTATTTTTTATTATTAGCCACATATTTTCTATCGGATTGAGATCTGGACTATTACCAGGCCAATCCAAAATATCAAATTTATTGTCAGTAATCCATTTTGTCACTATTTTGGCCCTGTGACATGGTGCACCATCATGCATGTATGTTTTTGTCCTTTGGATTGCCATTGCCATTGGAAGTTTATCCTGTAGCATTGCTAAATACCGTGCACCATTCATAGTTGTGTTCTTCGGAAGAAAATATAGGTTTCCACGCCCATAGTAACCGAAACAACCCCAAACCATCACACTTGAGGGGTTTCATTGTCTTTAGGGTGTATTTAGGGTCCATCCTATTTGAGCCAATGGGCCGGCGAACCTTTTTTGGACAACTTCTGAATGTCAAAAATGTCGACTCATCACTAAATAAAACCTTCTTCCAGTCATCAACAGTCCAATGAATATATTTTTTACAAAATGCGACGTTTTTTACGCATTTTTTCATTAATGAACGGTTTCTTAGCAGCATGGCGAGATGGTAATCCGAGTTCTTTTTGGAGCCGCTCCTGGATAGTTCGTTCAGAAACACCAGATAACAAATTATTCATATTAAATTTTATTTCTTTCGCAGTTATTGTTGGGTTTTTCAATACTAAACGTTTCATAAGTTTGTCTGTTCGTGAATTTGTTTTTCTCGGTCTGCCAGATCGTTTTTTAGTGACTGGCGTGGTTAGGCCGGCATTGTTCTTAGCCCGTGAAACCCATAAATTAACGGTACTTTGGGATATGTTTAATTCCTTAGCTATCTGTCTCTGTGATTTCCCACATGTATGCAAAGCAACAATAGCACCTCGACAATCACTCTTAAGTTGTTTTTTAGCACACATTATATATAAATTTTATTTACACCACTTTCTGTAAAAAATAACAAAATATCAATAAATTTACACAAACAGTGAAATCTGACAACTTTGAGACACAGCCACCCGCAACGAAGGCTACCAGAACACTAATTTGAGAATGCGTTGGATAGCTCTCATATCAGCGAGCAACCTCAAAGTTACCAGATGTCGCTAGAACAAATAGAGTGAATTATGTGTCTCTGAATATCAAGGGAAAATATTGTATTTTCTTGAGTGATCGGATACTTTTCGCGGGCACTGTACCACAAAATAGTGAAGTGTAGGCTCGTATGACAGACAAAAAAATGCTAGAGCATACTCAACAAATTCAAAGTTAATTTCTATTTGACATTACACTCAATAAACTGTATTAATAACACGAAAGATAAATAAATTATGACATTCGAGGACGATCTCTATTGAACATGAAAGTCCATTTTAATGGTCGAAACCAACTATTTTTGAGTTGGAATGGGTAAAGTTATTACGAGACAATATTAGCGTTTGGTTGTATTTATGGCAAAGCCACGTGATCTAGATACAGTTCCCTTTCCGAATGAACTCGGACATTTTGGGTCTTACATATCCATCTGTACTACTTTTGAAAATAAATTTATGCGTGACCTTAGAAGGAAGTGCGTGATACGAGTCTCTTGACCGTCCACTCGGCTGTCGCAACTTGATTTTTTTTTTAATTGTTCAATCAAAGGTCTATTTTTTAGTTAAAGACGCGTTAACTACGTAAGATTATAATTACACGTATTAAAACTATTAATGGTTGTTAATTTGTTACTAAAATGTAAAAATAATATTTTGCTATGAAAGCCACTGAATTTTGGTCGCATTTTATTGAAAACTCGTAGTAAGGACGATCGTCCGCTCGTAAGAATCTGCATTCACACGCAGTTAAAACAAATTAGTACGCGCAGTGCTTCAACAAATCAAGTTCATGCTTAGGTTTCTCGATACGTAAACAAGTTTCAAAAGTTTAAGATGTAGATGTTCAAACATAAATTTAATATTTCAGCATATAAATCACACGAGTAATACGCGTAAATTATAAGCAAGAAAATACAATGAATAACCCTCGTACGACTGTGGAGAAACGTTAACGTTTCAAACAACCACATTCATTACTTGACCCCACAAAAACTTTCGTCGATAAAGGGTTAAGCAGCGAGATGATAACTATGGAAATTAATAGGGAAAATAGTTTTCAAGATAAATAATTAAATTTGTGTCCCATTCAATATGCATGTACTCAAAAGTTGTAGTTCAGATCCTAATAACAAAAACATAAGATTCATTGTGGAAAAAAAAAATGGTACTTCATAGATAATCAATCAGACAATACGTTAGTTCCATGAGAGGAATTGTACAAAATACTCTTTGGGTCCTGAAAGGAAGAGTTTGGAGAATTGCGGGGGCACTCAATTCGGATCTAATCCTTCCATTATAGGTTTAACCCGTAATTTTAGTGGTTAAGCATAATCTGAACACGAAGCCCGCTACCGTAATCACGCGAGTTGCTTCGATATCAGACTTCCTTCTCTCATGTACAGTAGTTAAAATGTTAAATTGATATCTAGTTTAAGCCACACCTATGAAATGTAATTTAGGGTTTAACATAAACAGTATATATCACCTTTACTTCTCCCTTGTCCCATTTTAATGTAAGCCTTAAGGTATGGTTGGTACTACTACAGTACCACAATTATGTAATTAAAGAGTGAGAAGGTTAAAGTAAAAGGCCCGAAGTCCAAAGAATGCAATAGTCAAGCGAGCGAGCAAGCTGAGTAATACTTTAATTTATAAGAATACAGACTATCCTGTCTTCCAACAGTTCGATACCCATTTTTATCTGCCAGCTGGGGGGAAAAGAAAAAAGAAAAAAGCAAGCGTCAAGTTGTCAACTCTGTGAAAATGTTAATATAAAGAAACATTTGTAAAAAGGCCTCATCATAAAAGATGCGTCTATTATAATATTTGTGGCAAAGGCCAGCTCCAACTACGAGTACATACATTTTATTCAAACATGAAGTAAATTTTCATAAAAAATAAAATAAAGTTTGTATAGGTCGTCCAAATCGGGAGTAAAAAACTCACTAAATCGGTCAATTTATAACAGCGATTCAATAACCTTTAACCTTTGGTTAGCTTCCGCCCGAATTGTTCATTCTGACGAAGGTCAAGCTTTTCACTCCACCTTAGACCTACAGTTTAACGTGGAATCCGAACCACGCCCCATCAGCAGCCCAGCGTCTTAACCACTAGGCCACCTAGCGTACCCATTTAACCTCCTGCTCTGGCCGGAGGTCTCACTAAACTCCGGCCTCTGGCCGGAGGTGCCAAGTACATCAAACTCAATTCTGACAACTTTTAGTTTTAATTCTATAAAACTATAAAACCTCATTTCTGCACCTATCCGAATATTTCAGTTCTCAGATGACTGTAATAATAATTTATTTTATGAGTGATCAGTGATTGTATTAATATTTCAGTTCTCAGTGACTGAAATAATAATTTATTTTATGAGTGATCAGTGATTGTATTAATAATTGATTTGATATAGGCTACTTTACTCAGCATTCAGCAAAACATCGTAAGTTTCATAACCTGAGGATATTCTGTTCAATGGGAATTTTTAGAGAAATTAGCACACACAAAGCATAGAAAGACTTTTATAAAGTTTAAGTTATTAAAGACTTAATAATTTAAAATAGCAGGACTATAATATATAAACCCTAAGTAGATGAGACGATGGACCACACACACACAAATACTGAAATAAACCAATTGGCCGGAACCTCCGGCCGGAGGAAAAAAACACTAAGCCGGAGGTTCCGGCCCTCCGGCCTCAATCTGCCTCCGGTGCATCACTAGTGTTAATCCTGTGTCTTTTGAGGTTAGAAAAAATATAAAACAAGAATGTTTATTCTGAAATATTTTAATACCTAGTACACCCACCATCTGCCTTTATTACAGCTTGAATGCGTCTTGACATCGAATCGACTAATTTTTTGCAAGTTTCAATAGGCATTTTTTCCCATTCTTCAAGAAGCTTACATGAAGTTCAGCTTTAGACGAAGACTTATGTCTCCGGACAACCTTGCCTAATACTGCCCACAGGTGTTCTACGAGATTAAGGTCTAGGTTGGGGGGGGGGGCGGCGGCACTCCAAAAGTTTGATTCCTTTCGCGTCAAGCCAATTTCGAGTTGCTCGAGATGTGTAGCAAGGTGCATTATCTTGCTGGAATGTAATGTCACCGTTGCTTACTCCTGGGTAAAGCTTTTCCATAGATGGGTCCAGAACTTGTTCTAACATGGAAGTATACAACGAGGAATTCATCCTCCCCTGGCACAAAAACAGTTTTCCAACTCCTCCAGAAGACACGCAGCCTCAAACCATTATGCTACCACCGCCAAATTTTACTGTCGGGACAATACATTCTGGCTCTTATGCTTCGCCTACTCTTCGCCTTACAAACGTTGCGTTGCACCAGGAGAGCTGAAAATCTGAAAGAATCCAAGAGAAAAACTTTTTGAGATTCCCTATAAAATACAAAAGGCAGGGTATTTATCAATTTTGATGGTACAAGGAAATAGAAGAAGGGTTTTACTACTTACCTCGAAGTTTCTTTCGTCTGACCAAAGCACTTTTCTCCAATCTTCGGAGGACCAATGTTGGTGTTTTTTTGCCCATTCAAGTCTCTTTTTTCTATTTGTCTCAGACAGCCATGGTTTCTTTCCAGCTTTTCGTGCCTAGATCAGATTTCACGAGCCTTCTTCTCACTGTTTTAGATGACACACTTTTGTTTTTTGCTAGCTCAGATGATATTTCTTGGTGATTTGGCAAAGATGAGCGTTTCAAGAATCGAGCCTCCCCGACATTAGTAACCCTCTTTCGCTCACTCCTTCGCTTAGATGTATGGCTCTCTGTGTCCTGAAGACGTTTTAAAGTTGTTCGAACAGCACACCTTAAACATTTAAATTTTCTCGCAACTGAAACTCGCGAAAATCGTCGAGAATGAAAAACCTCGATTTTAGCCCTTTCAGATTCGGTCAACTCTCTTTTCTTACCCATTGTTAGAAACTTTTGAATATCTCTGAAAAAACCATCAACATTTTAATAAAGTTTTCGAAAAATTAACCATGGAAGCACGTTTTTGTAACACTTCAATTTTTTGAGAAAATATGTGGAACTCACAAAAATTAAAATAAATTAAAATACCTCGGCAAAAGTGCTCGATCAAGGTGCAAATTAGTCATATTATAATCACAAAACTCTAAACTAATTATTTCATTGGTCGAATATTATCTATAATCACCATAAGCGAGGTTTCAGGGAGTGGCTAATACTTTTGGCCAAGGCTATATGTTACGGGAAATCTATGTAACTAAGGATTTCATGAAATCCCTAAAATGTTCAGGGATTTCACGTAAGGTTAAGTCCTGATATTTTCGTTAAACCTATGGGAAAATTATTGAATGACCCCATTAGGTCAACTATACGTCCTTGACGATTGGTTACGTTAAGTCCTGATATTTTCGTTAAAACTAACGAAAATATTACGACTTAACCTTACATGAAATCCCTGAACATTTTAGGAGTTTCATTAAATCCCTAGTTACACAGATTCCCTGTAACATATATAATTCCACTAACAAACAAATAATGACGAGCAAAACAAGTTTCTAGTTAGGTTTATTAATTTAGGATAACTGATATACCTCTAATCAGTTTTCGTAATAGAAGGGGCCTCATCTTCAGAAAGAACTGAAAAACTGAAGGACGAATCTAGAGCAAACGCAGCCACAACTTTTGATTGAGAATTAATGCGTCGAATATGAATGAAACATTGAATGATGATGATGATAACAACAACAACACAACAACAACAAACAACAACAATAATATATGGCCCCTATACGAAGACTGAAGTAAAGCGTGCATCGCAAAGGAAGGTTCGTACTCGCATCGGAAGTCCACGGCCCGAGTCCGTCATAAGATGGCCAGGGTAGTGTCTCGGGGCCAAAAAAAAGTAACGCGATACGATACTCGATACATTGGCAAAAATGTATCTCGTTACGATACAACTTTTCATTTGCTCGTTCTCTCCCCCCATCTTGTGCGGACGTTTCTCCTACATAAGCGTCGTCGTTCTTTACATTAATTATACTGTATGTTGTTTGCAGTTATATATATATTTTTTTTTTTTTTGTATTGGGGCGTTTACCGCCACTTCCCGCTATATGGTAGCGGATATCATGGCGAGGCGGAATACGAGAAAGAGAAACGGAGACGGAGAAAAGGCACTAGAAAAGGGAGAACAGCGGACTACAGGTGAGAAGCCACCTAAAGCTCAGATAGGATGCGAGATTGGGAGAGGAAGAGGAAAAGACGGTCAAGCGAGAAGAGAGGGCTCTCAGCGAGCATAAGGCGTAAACGTTCGGGGAGGGGGAAATCAGAAAGGAACGGAAAAGCGCGACGACGTACTGACGACAGGGTGGGGCATTCCACAAGGATGTGAGAGACGGTGAGGGGCGACTGGCAGGAGGCGCAACGAGGAGCCTCCTGCCGGAACATAAGATAGCCGTGCGTGAGGCGCGTATGGCCGATGCGAAGCCGCGCAAGGACGACCTCTTTGTGTCTGGAGCGGTGGAAAGAGGACACCCAATATGACAGACGGGGGCGGATGGACCAGAGTTTATTTCCGGTGGCATCGTCCCAGGACTGTTGCCACATGCGATCGTAAAAGGAACGAAAGACCTGCACATAGTCTGAGAAGGGGAGCGGGCGGGGGAGGGGAGGCAGCGAGGCGGCGGACCGGGCTAAGCGGTCCGCCGCCTCATTACCGGAAACACCAACATGGGCGGGAACCCAGCAGAAGGTGACCCGGATCCGGTGAATGGTGTGCAGGACATGGTACTCCTGTTGAATAAGGCGTACGAGGGGGTCCGGGGAATCATAGCGCTCGAGCGCCTGAAGGGCGCTCAGCGAGTCCGAAAAAATGGTACAGGAGGACCGATATATATATATATATATATATATATATATATATATTATATATAATATATATATATATATATATATATATATATATATATATATATATATAGGGTCATTCCAGCTCAATTGGTACAGGGGTGGTCGGGTGACCATCTCCGATTTTCTTCAAATTTTCAGGGTTGATTCATACACCATTCAATAGCTTAAATCTAAAATTTTAGCTTCCTCAGTCAAAAACTTTTAATTTTATGGTCGCTTAAATGGCCCCCACCTTCGACAAAAAATGCCCATGTTGGGCTTGATCGGCCAACCTTCATTTTGAGAGGCCTTGAAAAGTGTCTTCTAATAGGAGTAGAAGCTTCAAATTTGTCATGCCAATACAACTTCTGGTGGGCTTTTCAATTTTGCAAGCAAAAAGGCTGTGGAACAAATAGTTTCTAAGTTACAAGGGCTTAAATATGGCTCCATTTTGAAGCTTGCATCAATTCCTCCCACTTTTACGACTCTACCATTTTCAAAAGTTTTAGTTCTACATCAATCACAGCTGTTTTAATACTCCTAATAGTCTCTATGGGTTGTAAATTTATGAGTGAAATAAAAAAATAACCAAAAAAGGATTTATTTCTATTTTTAAAAATTTCCAAAAGTTGATATTTTCACAAAATTTGCAAAATTAACATCAACTTTGGGGCTTAATATAAAGGTGTCCGAAATTAGTCAGGGAGTTGATACTTCTAGTAAAGAAAGATACATATGTGTAAAAAAACATTATTAAGGAATAGATCTCAACTCAACTCCTTCATATAGTTTTGGTGATTCAAAGAAAAGTGCTTTTTGTGAAAAATCTCAAATTTTTGCAAAATTTGTAAATTTTTAAATTTCTATTTATGACATTGAATTGTAATTTTACTTCCATTTTATTACTTATTAAGTTGATTTACAATTGTAATAATATGTAAATAAGTCTAAAACATACAAGAAATTTAATATGTCTGTCAAAACAACCAGCGACTCGAAGGGCTCTGGGTAGCTCATTTCGCTTTGTATATTCTTATAAATGTAAAACATGATGGTTAATCATTAATGTCCAGGCCTATTTTATAGATCATGATCTTTTATTTTCAGAAAATTTAACTAGAGCAATTAACTTAATTTTACTGCCTGTAATAATGGCTTATTCTAATCAAGAATCAAAGTGCAGCTTTGGTATGTACTTGGATGATCCATGTCATGAACACAGACTCACCAGGAAGGTGGGTATGTATACCTTACATGAGCTGACAGATGAAACAAGGAAACTGCTATTGTGGAGAACAAAAGCAACTGTAATCAACCCAAATAGTGCTACTGTATGCTACCACCATGAAAAAATGTTTGGAATGCATTACCAACAAATGCAACGTAGCTGCCAAGATCCATGGAGAAATCATCGAAAGAAGATAAGTAAATATAGGTACTAATATATTTATATTTCATAAAGAAGTTTATATTGTAAATTGTAACCTAAATTAGCTATTTAATTTTAATAGGGTAGGCTATATACTGTGCTACTGAATGCATATGTTTTGAATATTTTATACGAATAGCCTATAACCAAATGTTGAGGTTTTAAAATTATTTTCCAATGTGTTTAGAGTTTACATTACCCTACTTTATTTGCAGAATCACTACAAATTATTGACAAAGACATAGCAACTAGACTGAATCTGATACCAGGACAGAAACTTTGCTCAACATGCTTCTCTAGAGCCAAGACGATTGAAGATGAAAAAGACTCAGGTAGTGATGAATATGTTCCAGAAGAAATAGTTAAGGAGACATTTGACGAAACGTTAGGTTCACTAGAATGCTCACCCATTAAGTATGTAAGAGCAAGAGATCGAAAGTTTTACGCGAAAAGGAAACTAAAGCAAATTGAAACATCAACAAAATCAAAGCTGTCAAAAGTACTTCATATGAAGCCTAGCATTTTGGATGAGGAAGCGGAGAAACCTATAGAGAGTGAGGAAGAAAAGTGTTATCAGCATATGATAGAGGAACTGAAAGAAAAGTGTAAAACTAGTACCAGACAAGAAAAGATACAAATTCTAACACTCCTTCCAATTGGTAAAACCTGGTCCAGAGAAAGAATTATGAAAGAATTTGAAGTGTCAGCCAGAATGGTTAATGCTGTGAGGGCCTTAAAGAGAAAAGAAGGTATCCTTCCTATAATGAGAAATAAAAAGAGTAGCAAGGGTATAAGCGATGAAATAAAGGAAAGAGTGATAGAATTTTTCCAAAACAATGAATATACTAGAGAATGCCCTGGTAAAAAAGACTACAAATCAATAAAAACACCACAAGGGAAGGTTCACAAGCAGAAAATACTGTTGTTGACAAATATCAGAGAATTATATACGCTTTACAAAAATAAATATCCAAACGACAAAATCTCCAAAATGGTGTATGGGTGTGGGGAGTAAAGAATCACACAATGTATGCATTTGTGAAATACACCAGAACTTTAAACTTTTATGTGAATCACTCCCCGTCAAAGTAGAATTAAGAGAGTTACTAGGGAAAATAGTCTGCAACACTGAAACCAGAAACTGCATGATTAATAACTGCAAAACATGTCCTGGTTTAAATGAATTACGGGATTGGCTTCTTACCATTTTTGAAAACAATGATTATGACATGGAT
This sequence comes from Bathynomus jamesi, assembly GCA_023014485.1. Lineage (NCBI taxonomy): Eukaryota > Metazoa > Arthropoda > Malacostraca > Isopoda > Cirolanidae > Bathynomus > Bathynomus jamesi. The sequence continues at coordinate 1,771,220 of JAJOZX010000040.1, read as the reverse complement.
GATGAGGTTTCCTTTAAGCAGTGGCTTCATACAGACCATACCCAACTGGTCACAATGACAAAAAGTGTTTCGAATGTAGTAGAAGACATATGTGAAAGTGCAAAAAAGTTGAAAGTACACCATTTCATAGCAAAAGCCCAATCAAAATATTTGTCCGACTGTAAAGAAAACCTCAATGATTCTACAGCATTAGTGCTTGTTGACTTCTCTGAAAACTATAGTTTTATAATTCAGGATGCCGTACAAGGGCATCACTGGGACAATACCCAGGCTACCTTGCATCCGGTAGTCTGCTATCAAAAAGTTGATGGTGAACTAAAAGTTACAAATTTTTGTGTAATATCAGATTCACTTACACACAACACAACTGCAGTTCATTCTTTTTTATGTGAAGCCTTGAAATTACTTAAAAGTCAGAATCCTAAACTAAAACATATTTGTTACTTTAGCGATGGCGCAGCAAGTCAATATAAAAACTATAAAAACATCATTAATTCAGTGTTACATGAAAAAGATTTCCAACTAACATGTGAATGGAACTTTTTTGCCACCTCTCACGGAAAGAGCCCCTGTGATGGTGTTGGTGGCACCGTCAAAAGGTTAGTTGCCCGGGCAAGTCTACAAGCAACAAGTAAAGGTCACATCACCAATCCAAAAGAGATGTTCGATTGGTGCAAATCTAATATTAATGGTATACAATTTCTGTACATTGATTCAGCTAAAATTGAGGAAAATGCTAATTTATTTGAGTTAGAAAAAAGGTATTCCTTAATTAAGACAATCCCAGGAACCCGTTCATATCACTGCTTTAGACCTTCATCAACAGGCATTAAACTGTACAAAATTTCTAGTGATGAAAATTTCTTTAACGTACAACTTTCCTTCCTCAATGCTACACAAGAAAATGTGGCTTACCAATATAAACCTGGTACATATGTGGCCTGTTTCTATGAAGGTGACTGGTTTGTTGGAAACATAGTTGAAGTGTGTGATACTGAGAAGGATCTATTAGTAAATTTCATGAAAAAGAATCCTTTTAAATGGCCTGAACAAGAGGACGTTTGCTGGATTCCATTCCAACATGTTTTGTGTTCAATTGAACCACCTACAGTTGCTGGGAAAATGGGGAGACAGTACAAGTTATCAAATGATTGTTTATCTAAAATTGAGGAGTATTTTAAAAAAAGCCTAAGTAACTACAGACCTGTATCAAGCTGAATAATAAATTGCCAATTTATGGCTGTGAGGCCATGGAGTGTTGAAGACAATCAGACTTAAAGCCTGAGTACAATAATAAATTCCTGAGTCAGTGTCTAAACATAAGAGTTATTAGCTATATATAAGTTTACATACGAATTTACATAAAACAACACATATTAAAAAAAGAATATGAACTTATAGCCAATAATTCACATGCTTAAAAACTCAGGAATTCATTATTGTATATAGCTAAGTACTGTACACTTGTATTAAGGGAAGTAATACAACAAAGCTACTTAAATTTAAGGTTTTGTACTGAAAATGGTGGTTACTGCTAGTTTATCTGTACTAACTGCATAATTTAAATTACTAGGAAGTGCTTAAAGAGCAGTAGAACACGGTTCTACATGATTTACTTAGGTAGATCCAAGTATTGAGCCTACAAGCTGGTCCATCTGTTGTGTTAACTGCAAATGTAGTAATAATCTAGGTATATATTATGTCTTTTTTATGAGTAAAACTTATTTAGATAATTTAACATTTGTGAATTAACTTACCAAGTAATAAAATGGAAGTAAAATTACAATTCAATGTTGTAAAAAGAAATTTAAACATTTCAAAATTTTGAAAAAATTCAGAATTTTTCACAAAAAGTACTTTTCTTTGAATAGCCAAAACTATATGAAGGAGTTGAGTTGAGATCTATTCCTTAATATATGTTTTGTACACATATGTATCTTTCTTTACTAGAAGTATCAACTCCCTGACTAATTTCGGACACCTTTATATTAAGCCCCAAAGTTGATGTTAATTTTGCAAATTTTGTGAAAATATCAACTTTTGGAAATTTTTAAAAATAAAATAAATCCTTTTTTGGTTATTTTTTTATTTCACTCATAAATTTACAACCCATAGAGACTATTAGGAGTATTAAAACAGCTGTGATTGATGTAGAACTAAAACTTTTGAAAATGGTAGTCGTAAAAGTGGGAGGAATTGATGCAAGCTTCAAAATGGAGCCATGTTTAAGCCCTTGTAACTCAGAAACTATTTGTTCCACAGCCTTTTAGCTTGCAAAATTGAAAAGCCCACCAGAAGTTGTATTGGCATGACAAATTTGAAGCTTCTACTCCTATTAGAAGACACTTTTCAAGGCCTCTCAAAATGAAGGCGTTGGCCGATCAAGCCCAACATGGGCATTTTTTGTCGAAGGTGGGGGCCATTTAAGCGACCATAAAATTAAAGTTTTTGACTGAGGAAGCTAAAATTTTAGATTTAAGCTATTGAATGGTGTATGAATGAACCCTGAAAATTTGAAGAAAATCGGAGATGGTCACCCGACCAACTTTCTGAAATCTGTACCAGTTGAGCTGGAATGACTACATACATACATACATACATACATACATACATATACATACATACATACTATATATATATATTAATATATATATATATAATACACAGACAGTACATGCACTGTCTGTGTGTGCATTAAAAACTCAGGGGACCATTCTGAGTTCATTCCCATATATATATATATATATATATATATATATATACAGGGTGAGTCAAAAGTAGCGCCCGATTTCTGTCAGTTGATCGTTTGTTTGCCATTTGTATTACAGTGTACAAGAAGGTAGAAATAAATGAATGACATGTTTATCTAACCATTTATTCGGGGGGAAAATTATTACGGAACTGTACCAAGCTGTTTTACTTGCAATTTTCAAAGTGCCCTCCCTCGTGATCGATGCACAATTGCAGCCGAGTAGGCACAGAGTGGCACACACGCCTGCAGAGTTCGATATCAATTTCCTCAAACTTTGCAGTGATTTGAGCCTTCAATTCCTGAATGGTACGAGGCTTTTCACGATAAACAAGGTCTTTCATGAGCCCCCAAAGAAAGAAATCTGGAGGTGTAAGGTCTGGGGAGCGTGCCGGCCACTCGATCGGACCGCGGCGGCCGATCCACTTTCCGGGAAAGTTTTCATCAAGCCACTGACGAACATGACGTCCATAATGAGGTGGAGCTCCATCTTGCTGGAAATAACAGTCCTGATCTTGTACTCTGGGCCAAAAGAAGGTTTGCAGCATATCCAGGTAAATTTCTGCAGTGACAGATCCCTCAAAGAAAAAGGGTCCAATTATCCCTAATGGAGATATGGCTGCCCAAACTGTCACGCCAGGTAAATTTACCTCCTTCTCAACTGTCACTCTTGGGTTCTCCGCAGCCCAGTAGACACAATTGTGTCTGTTAATTGTGCCGTTAAGCTTAAAACATGCCTCATCTGACCACCAGATGTTGTCTAGCATTGTGTCCTCTTCGTCAAGTTTAGCTAAGAACTCTTCGCAAAATTGAAGACGGCGGTCGTCATCTCCATCATGAAGGGCATGCAGTAAGCGTGGAATGTAAGGTTTCCATTTTTTCTGGTGAAGGATACGGATAACACTTGATTGGCTCACTTCCAACTCTGCAGATAAACGGCGAGTTGACTTTTGCGGACTTTGTTCCAGTCTCCTGATGGCTTCTTCAGCCTTAGCTACATTCGTTGCCGTTTTCGGACGACCGGACTTCTTTGCAGTGGCTACCGACCCTGTTGCTTCAAATTTCTCGACAATCAATCGTATGTTTCTTCCCTGGGGTGGGTTAATATCGAATTCCTGTGCCAAACGGCGTGCCGCCATCGTTGGTTGTTCATTACATTTGTAGTAATGTTTCACGGCCGCAATGCGTTGATTCATTGAAAGGTAATTCATGATTCAATTTGGTGCAAATTCAGTAGCTTTCCAAACTCTCAGCAATAACCTGCAAAAAAAAACAAAAATAAATAAACTAAGAAAATTAATAATCTGCAAGACAATTATTAACATGACTTCCCAGAAAGAATCTGACAGCCGAAAAAACAGAAATCGGGCGCTACTTTTGACTCACCCTGTATATATATATATATATATATATATATATGATCAAAAGTATTCGGACACCGCATGGTTTTGGGAAAAATGGTTTTATTATGGCATTTAGTAACCAGTAGGTCCACCCTTTGCTTTTATTACAGCGTCAACACGTCGAGGCATACTTTCCACCAGTTTTCGGTAAGTCTGTGCAGGAATGGCTAGCCATTCCTCTTGCAGAGCTGATGCAAGAGATGCAAGTGAAGCCGGGCGTGGTGTGCGGTTTCGTATCCGTCGCTCCAGTTCGTCCCACATGTGCTCGATTGGGTTGAGATCGGGGCTCTGAGCAGGCCAGTCTAACAAATCCACCTTATTTTCACGAAACCAGTCCTGCACACTCCTTGCAGTATGGCAGGGAGCTCGATCCTGTTGAAACAAACAATGGCCATCTCCGTAGTATTGCCACAGTGTAGGGAGGGCCGAATTGTCCAGAACGTCGAGATAAACGTCAGCGTTCATGGTAGTGGGTATAACAACCAACGGGCCGAGCCCTAGCCAGGAAAAACAACCCCATACCATGATGGACCCTCCACCGAACTTCACCGTTGGACGTACACAGTCAGGAAGAAGCCGTTCTCCGGGCTGTCGCCACACCCAAACACGCCCATCAGACTGGAAGAGTGAATACCGCGACTCGTCGCTCCAAAGAACAGTTTTCCAGTCCTCCACGGTCCAGGAACGACGGGAGACACACCAGGCCAAACGACGCGTGGCATTAACTTTTGTAATCAGTGGCTTGTGTACAGCTGCTCTACCATAATAACCGAGTCTGTGCATATCTCTGCGGATAGTTACAGTACTAACGGAGGTACCGGATGCTCTTCCTACCTCCTCAGCGATGGAAGCGGCAGAGGACGTGCGGGACTTCTTGACATGTCGTACCAGACTACTTCTATCACGTTCCGTCAGTTTGCGTGGTCGTCCGGAACGTTTTTTCGCGTTAGTTGCACCGTCGTGCTTCCATCTCATGATAACATCCGCTACAGTCGACTTTGGTATATCCTATTTGGCTGCAATGTTTCGTATAGAAACGTTACTTAAATAACATCCGATGACGAGTCCACGTTGGAACTCGGAGAGTTCACGTCCGCGCGGCATGGCTTCACAACAGTTACTGATAACTTAACAGAACACCTCAGCATTATAGTTTCGCCACGCTTTTTCCCAGCATACCTTTCGGCGAAGGTGATATTTGCAGAAATGAATGCAGATTTTCCGGGGTGTCCGAATACTTTTGATCATATAGTATATACAGTATATATATATATATGACATTATGAAAACTTTATTACTTTATTTTTATTGAATCTCACAGTGACTTCTCAAACAATTCATCAGACATTCTGTTTCTCTTTGAAGGAGAGAGATTTCCAGCTACGTTAAAAAGTCTCTCAACCGGAGCGCTTGATGGCAATATAGTGTTGTATTTTATGAACAGTTCTTTTATCAAAGGATACATGCGTAATTGTTGAATGTCTGATGAATTATTTATTCGCTAATTAATTAGATAATTCTTGACGAGGTTTGTTCTGTCTCACAAATTTTTCATTTCCTAAAACTAAAGAACTCGTCCTCTTCCTCACTGCTTGTCTCATTGGTTTGTGTAGTAGTTAATTTTTCCATTTCAGTCTCCAAGCAAGCCTTGGCCTCAGAAAGGGGGAAAGATCACTCACTGACTGAGTCTATGATAAAGTATCGCGTTACTGACACTTATTTATATCGTATCTTTCGATACGATGCAAATAATAAAAAATGTATTGCGATACGATACAAGATACAGAAAATGTATCGTGATACTACGCCACCCTGAAGATGACTGACTCAGGGCATGAACTTGCGACGTGAGTACGAACCTTCCTTTGGGCTGCACGTTTACTCGAGTCATCGTATTAAAATCAACCGCGGCTACTGTGGTTTTATATATATATATATATATATATATATATATATATATATATATATATATATATATATTAGTGATGTAGCGGATGTCATTTTTTTCACATCCACGGATGCGGATGCGGATGAAGATGTTTGATTTCAACATCCGCGGATGCGGATGCGGATGTCTACATTTTCGTTATTTTTTAGGATATATTCGAGATTTGTTGTGTTTAACGTATATAATAAGTTATTATATAGAGAGAGCTGTAGCTATAATGTAGTATAATTGATTAATTGTACAATAATTCTGTACTTTTCTCTGAACATATAAAATAATATCAAGCATCTAACTAATATAGAAATCAATTAGTGAATTCGTCTGCAAATAAATTCGTTATATTTTGTTGAGTTTCAGCCACAATTAGAAACCATAATTGTGTTACCAGGATGCGGGACGTGAACCCAACTCAAATGCACCCCACCGACCTCTTTCCCCAACCTCCTCCACCCTTATAGAAAGAGATCTTTAATTAGCTTGATAACTATTTATATTAAGTTTAAAGTTTTATTAGGCATATTTATAAATGAGTAATTAAAATAAAGTAAACTAAGATGTTCATCGTTTAATGTTCAAACTTAATTATAGGAAGGTTATGCTTAAGGAACATTAATTTTTCTGCCTTTTCTGCTGCCAGTCTGTTTCTCTTTTCATCATATATTAATCCAGCACTGCTAAATAACCTCTCGCTTGGTACGTTTGTTGGAGGACAGGCTAAATGTTTCCTTGCAAGTTTACTCAAGTATGGATAGATATTCTGCGTATTTTTCCACCAACTAATAGGATTGTCACATGCAGCCAGGCGTTTTTCTTGGTGATAGCTCTCGATCATTTTTACTACATCTTTTGACATCGCGTAGGTCTCGTCATTGAGCGTTGACTCAAGAAACTGAGAGACAGATTCTGTGATAGATTTGCTTGTTGAAGGTGTTGGTTCTGTCACTGAAACTTTTATTCTTTTGGTGGGTGGCGAAGCGACAGATTCAAGAGATTGAAGCTCTTCAACTGCTTTGCCAAGTGATGATTTAACTCGTTCTAATGTACTAGGTGAAAATAACTTAGCTTTGTAACGTGGATCTAAGTAGGTTGCAAGAGAGTAACTTCATACAAGAACAGCCTCTCGTCTTGTCGCTTGCATCACTTTTGCGCACAATGAACTAGTTCTATTAATATAGTAGAATTTGATAATTTCCGCTTATTAATGACGTTTTATCTCAACGGTCCACATCCGCAGTCCAAAGTGCGGATGCGGATGCGACCTACATCACTAATATATATATATATATATATATAATATATATATATATATATATATATATATATATATTATACCTTAAAGAAAACGGGTTAAAGCTTAAGCTATTTTGAATTCATTTTAGAGTATTACACAGAACCTTTACTAAAATATAATTTTTAAAGAAAAACCACTATATATATAGTTTGAATGTCAATTTCAGAAACTTACGAAAATAATTTCATTAATTAAGGATGCTCTCGACAGTTCTTTAGTATCTTGCAGCAAACTGGCAACTTCCTAATTGCCAGTTAATGTCTTAAAAAATAAAAAAAAAATTAAATATACATTTTGAGACCAAATAAAACACAAGCGCTTCAGTTCTTTTCCCAGTTCCCTGTACAACACCCTAACCCCATTACTTTAAATTTTGTTGATAACACACATAATAATAATGAAACTAAACAATTTTTCTGAGGTTACCTTCATTGATATACAAAATTAATGATACTAACACTTCTACAAATGAAATCACTAGTGTTAATATTGGTGCAAATAGATGAAAATAATGATATGAACTTTTCTGAGTTTAATTCAGTTGTATGCGTGAAATTAAATCATTATTTGGTTAAATTTTCCTAATGTTGCGGTTTAAATTAGAAATTATATTCAAAGGCTACGTACAGAGTTCATAAATGTAAAGTAATTTTACTTCTGAAGAGGAGGATGGGGGTGGGCTTCAAAATGAAAACTTACCGTTGCCACCGTTTTTCAATAATTCACTGTAAGAGTGGAATACACTCAGGGTGGGGATGGGGGCCTTCAACTTTTAACAGTTTATCCTGTAACTACTTTAATATAAAAACTTGATTAAAAAATTAAATTTTTGGAGTAAATATAAGAAAAATAATTTTTTATTGAAACGAAGAAAATACTGTAGTGTCCAATTGTACTAAAAATACAAGTTCAAGACTGAGTCATATACAGTTCGATTGAGAAAAGTTTCTTTAAGAGAAAACCTATTTTAAACACGAAAATTGTGTAAAACTGCTTAAAACGAGAGGAAGAAGAACTATGTCAAAACTACATCAATGTCCCCACTTATATTTGTGACCTTGACCTTTAATGCAAGAACCTGACTCTCGCTCGCGACACACCGTATTTTAATGATACATATGTGTACGTAGTTTCATCAACCATCAACTCGCGTTGCTCGGTTCAAAACGTTATATGGCGCGGATCTCCGTGTCCCAGACCTCCCACGCAACGGCTTCATTGCTCGCGACTCGTCGTCTTACGATGATACATAGAGGAGAGTGGGGTAAAACAGGGTGGAAGGAAAAAACAGGGTACCCGCCTTTTCGGCTCGGGTAGTACTTCTATCTACTCGTGAATGGTTACAAATTGTTCAATAATGCGTCATCGATGTGGAAGTGGAATCGGTACAATAGAAACTGTTTTGCGCGCGCAGAAGAAGATCTATCATTTTTGGAGGAGTGCTGTGATATGGGTCTTTGTGAAATTTGCGAGTAGCTTGCTGGCCTAAATAACAATAGGACCCGTTATTTTTATGTAGGCTTATTATTATTATGTTTTTTATACAATGCAGCGTTATTTAGTCCGAAATAAAATAGAGCATTTTTTTCCGTTAACACCCGTTTTAACTACAATTTTATAAATGTAACCCATTTTACCCTACGACTCGTAATGGAGTAAAATGGATACGAACCTCTCCTTTGGGAAAAACTCTCTCTCTCACTAACAGTTAACAGTGAAAAACTATCGACCATAATAATATAAAGTGAGCTTGTGCGAGCGGAAAAACCAGACTGCGGCAGGAACATAGGAGGAGTTGCGAACAATTTAGCACTAAGAACCCCGTTTTATCCCACTCTCGCGTAAGTGTACGAACTTTCACCAATTTATGTTGTTCATGACGCATCGTCTCGTGATCATCCATACGTGTATGCAGCTTCACCGAGTGACATTGCAATGCTACTTAGTACATATTAAATATTACAATTAAATTAGTAATTTAATTTAATTTAATAATAATTATTTTAATTTCCAAAATGAACCGAAGAAGAAGAAGAAGAATACGGTAGAATTTTTACGATGCTGTAGATGTAGTGTCAATGTTATCCAAATACTTGCCACGTTTCATTTTCAAGCTTATTCCGTAAGTAGTCTGAAATCTGGAATGATCTAAAACAGGGTTTCACATTATACAAATCAGGAAGTTAGTAGCATCATATACTGGAATAAACCGCTTAGAACTAAAATAATATGTGCGAGAGAAAATACAATAAAGTAGTAATTAAACAATGTCTGCGTTAAAAAACAATGAAATGTTCAACTTTGTTTTTAATTTTATAAATTAAGTACACAAATTTTTAAATTCCATTAAAACAAAAACGTTGGGTGACATAGTAGTCGTTGAACATTTTAATCCAGTTCCCTTATTGAATCTAACCCTGAGTGAGTCTGAAATAAAGATACGGCTTCAAAGAGAGATTTAAAAAAGCAGTTCGTTCAAAACCATAGAGAGAATTTCCTTCCCAAGGTTCACGGATTTAGTAGAATAGTGCTTTATTCAGAAATAAAATTTATTATTATATGTATAATTCAATTCTACCTACAACCAAACTCTGACATTACGCGTTAAATGCACTTTAAAATCCTATTTACTCACTCATCTCAAAGACTTTTGCCTGAAAAGCTGTCATGTTTCCCAACGGCATATTCAGATAAGAATACTACAGGGTGTCCCGTAAGTCTGGAACCATATGGCAAAATTATAAAAACGGCGAAGAGACTTTTGGGGACTGTTTGTGAAATGAGCGAGGATGGTAGCGGCTGTCTCATAGTCGGTGGATGTCCTCGGAGGTCCACTGCGTGGTTTATCTCCTATGGATCCCGTTTCCCTGAACTTTGCTACAAGTTTGCCGACACAGCTGTGTGTTATCGGCGCGCGGTCCGGATGCAATCCGTTAAATTCCTCAGCGACCTCCGATTTCCTACGAGCAGAATTACCTGGATGCGTTCTTCCTTACTCAAAGACATCATGGGCACTTGCATAAACGGAAAAACATGAATTACTTATTTTACCCTATGGTCCCAGACTTATGGGACACCCTGTATAATTAAACTATAAAAAATTAAACGTTAATGCCAACATTGCGTAGCCAGTACGGATGTAATGTGTTCTTTCTGAATAAAGATTATTATTATTCAACGTAGTTGTTCCATTCATTAGTTCGAACAGTTTTTTTAATAGCCGAAAAACTATATAAACACGTAAAACTACGTATTACTTTTGGTTTATACTCTTTATTGTACTTTTTATAGTTGGAAGTGGGGGCTTCCACCCGAAGCCAAACACTTCAACTATGTTTGAACTTGTCCTAGCGTTCGTTTAAGGAGGGTGGACCGCTCCTTTTAATGCCCCAACTATGATGGGGAGAATGGCAGCTTCTCTCAATCTCCAGTTTCTCTTGATATCATAGATGAGCGCCTGGTATTTGGTGATTTTCTCCCTTTCCGCTCTATTAAGGCCGTAGTCGTTTGGGACACTGACCTCAATAAGTAAGGCACTCCTTTCCCTCTTGTCCCACACTACTATGTCCGGTTTTACTGCAGAGTTGTCTATAAAAGTGGCAGTTGGAGTTACTGTGTCATAGTATATAGTTTAATGGTTATTTCCAGTGACTGGTGCAGGTGTGTGGTCACGTACATTTTTACTGCATTCTAATTCTAATGCTATCATGATCTTCCAGTGGATATATTTGCAAATTTTATTGTGTCTGGCTGTATAGTACCCCTCTGCCAGGAGCACCCTACAGCCTGATATTAGATGGCCAACACTTTCCACCTCAACATGACAGAATCTACACCCGTAGTTATTACTCAGTCCAGCCATTTTTTTAAATGCATTTGTTAGGAGTGCAAGATCTTGGGCACCCATTATTAGTCGCTCTCCATCATATTGCAGAACTCCTCTCCTTAACCATTCCAATGATCCTTCTTTATTGATGTAGTCCTCCTGTAGTTCTCGATAGTATTTTCCAGCTCTTTGATGTTGTTCCCATTCTTCTGCATGTTTGGCCTGTTGTTCCAGCACAAATCTTTTGCGACTTTTCATGGCTATTAAAGTGGCTGGTACTCTTTCAGTTTCTACTTATTCTGTCATATTATTATTATTATTATTCCCTCCAAAATGCTGGGCCAGTTTGGTTATGGACATTTGTTGAGTTACCCTTGTGTTGTGGTGTTCACGGACCAGAGCTATTGTAGGGCTACTCGAACTCCTAAGATACTGCCCAATGCTGATAGTCGATGATCGGTGCAGCTGGTTTACCTCAGTCACTCCCATTCCTCCCAGTTTCCTTGGTAGGTACAATCTGGGAAGACACTGGTTCCGGTATATTATTCTATTTAGAGAGAGGATTTTTCTGGTCTTAACATCTAGTTTGTTTAGTTCTGATTGCGGCCAGTCTATGATCCCTATACTATAACTGAGTATAATTGATAACAGGGATGGCGAGTTGATTTATAGTTGTTTTTTTGTTCTTTGATGTAAGTTGGGTCTTCCAGATCTTTTTCAGTCTTCGTACATACTATACTCTCCACCGATTTTCTCTCGCATTTGCCGGTGTTCTATATTATCACTTTCTTCTATCCCAAGGTATTTGTAGGAACTATCCTCTTCCAAGTCTTTAATCTCAATGTCTCTTCATAAATCTATGTTATGGGTTTGTATTTTCCTGCCTCCTCTACGTGTACACTTATCCAATCCAAACTTCATTTTTATGTCACCGGAATAAGTATGGACGATCCGTAGTAGGCATTCTAGGTTTTGGTCAGAGTCTGCATACAGCTTCAAATCATCCATAAACAGGAGATGGTTCAGAACACTGTCTGTTTTTTCGCCTAGTTTGACTAAGGTTGTAGCCCTTGTTGTTACTGCTAAGTAGTTTGCTAAGGGGGTCCAGGGTGAGACAGAATAGCAAGGGTGATAAGCTGTCCCCCTGGAATATACCACTCATAATCTTGACATGGGGGGATGGATATTTTTCCATTTTCATGAGTGAGATTGATGTTTGTTCTCCATTTTGCAATCTGGTTTGTTAAAGTGCTAATAATGGTAGGATGGATTTTGTACAGCCTGAGGCATTTTAAAGTCCAGAAGTGTGGGACACTATCAAATGCCTTCTAATAGTCTATCCATGCCATACTTAGGTTTCTGCCTCTTTTCTTAGTCTTCAAGGATAGTTTTGTTGATGAGCAGCTGATCCTTTGTGCCGAAGCAGTTTCTTCTACATCCTTTTTGTTCTTTCTCCAGATAGTCTCCACCATCCAGGTGTTCATATATACTGTCTGCAATTAGGCCTGTAAATAGTTTATAGGTGGTGGTGAGCCAGCAGATTGGGCGGTATTTGTTCGGGAGATTTGTCTCACGAGTCTTAGGGATGAGGGTTTTATCTCCACTTGTAAGCCATTCTGGTGTATCTTCTTCTCCCTGCAAAACTCTGTGAAAAGCGTCAGTGTAATGGTGGTGTAGTGCCGTGACCTGTTTTAGCCAGAAATTTGGGAGCTTATCTAGGCCAGGTTTTTTAAAGTTGGACAATTTTACCAGTTCCCTTCTTATCTTGTCTTCCATTATAAATAGCTCCTCCATTTCCAGTTTACCCTCATTTTCATCCTGGTTATGCTGCTCAGGGGTTTCAAAGAAGGGCTTCCAGTATGCCTCCAACTGAGTTTGATCTGGTGGTTCATGGACTGTTTTTCTTTCTCTAATGAGATTTTGGTAAAAGCCTCTAGGGTTTGATGAAAATTGTTTGTTATGGTTTTTCATGTCAATCTGCTTTTGTTTATTCCTAATTCTATTGGCTATGGCTGGGATTTTTCCTCCCAGTTCCAGCGTCTTGTCGTGTAGTTGATTATCTCTCAAGTTATACTTTCTATTTGTTTTTTGAGCTTTCCTTGTTGTGGGGGGGTTTGAAAATATTGTTTTAATTGGTTCAGTTCTCTTCTGGCTTGTGTAAGTTGTTTAGTTAATTTAACTTTTCAGGGAGGAGGTTTTGATTTACATTTACGATTTTGGCTGGGGGGCTTTAGCCTAAAATTTGGCACAAGTTTCTGTTGCATGTATAGGCCAGCAGCGTAATTTACTTGATTAAGTTCAGTAAGGTCTGTGTTGACTGGGACTAGTTTATTAATTGCTACATTTACTCTGTATAATAGTTGCTTAAACTGTATTTTTACTAAGTTTGATCAGTTGGGGCCGGCTTTCCATATTCATAGTTGGGGCATTCCAGGACAAATCACCCGAAAATTTAAAAATTTGTCACCACTCCGACCCAGATCTTAATGAAAATTGACATATGGGGTTCTTCCGGGGGCTGATTTCACTGGTTCAAATAAAGTTCTATGACCCATAGTTTTTGAGATATGGGCCCCCACTTTACCACCTAAATTTAATGTGCAATAACTCTCAAACATCTTGTTGTAGACCTACAAAAATATACATTTTTAGAATCAGCATGAAGAGATCTATTAAATGATACCACATTCAAATGTGTAGAATAATAATGAAAATTTCCCCCCCTTTTTTATTTTTGACCCTCACCCACCTAGAGAGTGAAATAAAAAAAAAAATTTTCGTTTATTAAACTTCCATTAATTGTTAAAAGATACAAACAATAAAAAACGTGGGTATCAAGTTGCAAGATATTTTTATTTCCATCCTATGTATAACTCATATTCACGCAGTCTCTCTCTCAAATGTTTGTTAATTATGCTTATTTTTATTACAGATGTGCTTATTTTGAGTCAAATCATATCTTATTTTTGAGATTTACAACTGTGTATTTTTAGTAATAAAAAATGGTGAGATACTGTGATGATCCTTTACAAAAACATAAGAAAAAGATACACAAGGATATAAGAACCATCAGCCAATCACTTTATGATCGATGTAAATGGAGGTTTTAGGCGAATTTGTCTACAACAATTTGTCTAAAGATACAATTCATCTACAACAATTAGTCTACAGATACAATTTATCTACAGATACAATTTAATCGGTTTTCTTGAGAAACCTAACCTGACTAATCAATCGAGTTTCTTATACTATTGTTTTTTTGCAAGATATCGCACTAATTCTTGTCATTTTTTGTGAATTTGTATGGCGTAAGCGCCACACCAGCTCGGACTTATTCAAAAAGATGTTGGAGTGTATTGCGTCGTTTCAGTAAATAAATTTATTCAATATCCAATAACATTTTTCTTTATCATTTCTCAAGAAAACCGATTGCAGAAACAAATTTTTCATTTTTTTGAAAAAATTAATAATAATTAACATCAAATAGCTTTCATTTTTCCTCTCTAGACAAATTATTGTAGATAAATTGTATCTGTAGACTAATTGCTGTAGATGAATTGTATCTTTAGACAAATTGTTGTAGACAAATTCGCCGGACACCGTAAATGGAAACTACAAAGGAATACTGTACTATGTAGAAACTGTAGAAAATTATTGACCCAGAGACCAGAGTTGCTATCAACATCACAAAGTGAAGAGTGATCACAATCAGTCTTCTGAGAATGTTATTTCAGAAAGCGATGAATATGATCCAAGTGTATCAAGTAATGTCAAAGAAGAGGTTTCTCAAGTTCTAGAAAGTCTTGCTGTGACTCCAGTGAAGAAGCGTAAGTATTTAATGACAGGTACTTTTTATATTTATAATTTTTTTATTTATATTATTTATTTATAATGCATTTACTTTCAAGACAGTTTTTCAACAGTTGCTGAAAAACTTAATGAAATTAATATGTTGACATATTAAATTTATTAAACTTATGAAATTAATATGTTGACATATTAATTAATTATTATTGTCCATATACAGGGTGTACATAAAGTCAGGATCTATTTTTGTGAAGCACTTGGAAATTATATGGAATTCAATCATAAAATGATAAAGTGGTAACATTTATTAAATAATTAAGAGTAGGATTCGACGTGACGCCCATCAGTATCCCTGCACAGCTCAAATCGTAATCAAGATTACGAGTCTTGAAAACTTACGTACACGTATACGAACTGCTGCAGATAACATAACCCCGCAAATGCTCCAGAATGTGTTTAGAAATGCTGCGGAACGATTTGAGCTGTGCAGGGATACTGATGGGCGTCACGTCGAATCCTACTCTTAATTATTTAATAAATGTTACCACTTTATCATTTTATGATTGAATTCCATATAATTCCCAAGTGCTTCACAAAAATAGATTCTGACTTTATGTACACCCTGTATATCAAATGGAGTCAAATATTTATTAATTCAAAAATTTCAGATGGTTTGGGTTCCTCAAGAAAAGAAGCAAAAGCTATTCAAACAATAGAAAAAGCACGTCATTCTTTAAAACGAAAGCTAGAAACAAGTTTAGAAATTGAGATCTCAAGCCCATCAAAATCTACAAAGTTGGATCATGAAACTCAAAGGTATGAATTTTAAAATGATAGGCTATTATTAAGTAGGAATATACCTAAACTAAAACTAAAGATTGGAGATCAATGGGCCCATTAAATCATTTGGAATTCATTTGGTCACAAAATAATTTTTGGTTTAATTTGACTATCTCAAACAATGCTTATTTTGTTACACTTGAAATCAATATTATAATCCAAAAAATGTAATATGCACCTGTAATGTTTTGTTTATAGCTATTATACATTCATGAGTTTGTTTCAGGTCAATGATTCATCTCATGAATGAACTGGTTGAAGCTTTCCATTCTACTGACAGTTATGAGAGGAAACTCAAAATATTGACATTATCTCCATTTACCATATCAAAAATTATAAATCTATTTCAGACAACTGAATATTTAGTTAAGAAAAGCAGAAATATAAAACAAAGACGGAATTATTCCTGAAATTGAACCCATGTCAAAAGGAAAAGTAATAACTAAAGGTACTAAAGATTCTGTTAAGAAATTTTTCGAATCAGATGAAATTAGTCGTTTGTGCCCAGGTACAAGACTGCCTGAGTATCAGAAATGAAAGTGGGTATAAAGAATCTATGCAGAAAAGACTGGTGTTAATGAATCTGAAAGAAGCTTTTAGTCTCTATAAAAATAATCCAGATAGTCCCCAAATTGGCTTCTCTAGTTTTGCCAGCCTTCGCCCCAGACATTGTGTTTTAGCTGGAGCTGCTGGTACCCATTGTGTGTGTGTATGTACATACCACCAGAATGCCAAAATACAATTCTCAGCTTTGGGTGTCAAAGGGTTGGAATAGAGAACTCTTATGGAGAAAGCAGTGTGTGATGTCAACAACAGGAATTGCATGATGCAAATATGTAATCTCTGTCCAAAAGAACAAGGTATTAAGAATTTTTTGCTCACTTTTCAAAGTGTTAACGATCCTGAATGTGAGGAAATAAAATATAAACAATGGGTTACTACAGATCGATGCAATATGGTTGAAAAAACAGAATCTGTAGATGATTTTATAAATTCATTAAGCACAAAAATTGTCAAATTGACACGTCATCACTTTATAGCAAAGAATCAGAGTGCATTTCTAAAAAACTTGAAAAATAATTTAAATAGCCATACAGCTGTAATTCTTGGTGACTTTTCAGAAAACTACTCATTTGTAGTACAGGATGCAGCCCAAGGTTTTCATTGGGAAAATACCCAATGCACAGTGCATCCCTTTGTGTTATATTATAAGGAACCAGAAAGTAATGAAACAAAACATTCAAGTTTTTGTTTTTTATCTCCAAATACAAAACATAACACTACAATGGTTTACACTTTTTTAAATACACTCATACCTATTATTAGAAAGTCCCACCTTCATATCAAAAAATTACATTATTTTACTGACGGATGTGCAGGACAATATAAAAATCGCTTCAACTTTGTTAACAGTTGTAAACATGAAGATTTTGGGCTGGAATGTGAGTGGCATTTCTTTGCCACAAGCCATGGTAAGAGCGCTTGTGATGGGATTGGGAGTACAGTGAAAAGATCTGCAACCAGAGCGAGCATGCAGAGAACATTCGCAAATCAAATATTAACACCAGAAGACATGTTTGAATTTTGTTCAAACAATATAAGTGACAGCATAAATTTTTTTTTAATAAAATCTGAAGAAATTTAAGCTATGGAAAAATTTTTAAGTGACAGATATGAAAAAAGTATGTGGCTAACAGGAACACAAAAATTCCACACATTTGTACCTATTAATGCAAATAACAAAAACATTTGAATTATCTTCTGATGAAGTTGGTGAGGTGAGGATTATAAGCAAAGCTTTTCTGGATGAAGATAATGTTGAAGTTAATCCGAAAATAGGAGAGTACATAGTTTGTACTTACAATGATCAGAAATGGTTGGGATTTGTACATTCCTATAATGAGGAATTTTATGACTTTGAGGTTAGCTTTTTGCACCTATCAGGATATAGTGTTTGCTAGTACTTTCCACAAATTAGAGATACATGCCACATATCAAGAGATAAAATTTTAGGTTTATTAAGCACACCAACTTTAAAGCCAGGAACAACGCGTATTCAATATGTTTTCCCAGAAAATGAGTTTAAAAAACATGTAATTATGAATCAACTTTATGTAATATGTGTGTTCAATTTGTATTTTTGCGGTTTATTTTCATCCATGTGAATATATCATTTGTAGTTCTCTATTATAGTCTGCAGGCGTAAAAATGTCAAAATTTCACAATGTACATATTTTTTTAATAATTTTTAAAATATCTCGCAACTTGATACCCACGTTTTTTATTGTTTGTATCTTTTAACAATTAATGGAAGTTTAATAAGTGAAAAAAATTTTCTTTGGATTTCACTGCCTAGGGGGGTGGGGGTCAAAAATAAAAATAAAAAAGGGGGGTGGGAATTTTTCATTATTGTTCTACACATTTGAATGTGGTATCATTTAATAGATCTCTTCATGCTGATTCTCAAAAATGTATAGTTTTATAAGTCTACGGTAAGATGTTTGGGAGTTATTGCCCATTAAAGTTAGGTGGTAAAGTGGGGCCCATATCTCAAAAACTATGGGGCACAGAACTTTTTTATTTTGACCAGTGAAATTAGCACCCGGAAGAACCCCATATGTCAATTTTCATCAAAATCCGGGTCAGAGTGGTGACATGCATTGGGTGATCTCTCCTGGAATGCCCCCGTTTTAATTTCAATTAGATTTGCTAGTTCCTCCTCTGTTTCTATTTGCTGTAAATCTATATCTTCATGTCGTGGTGGTGGGAAGTGGGGGGGGGGGGGGGGGGGGGGGGGGGGAGTTCTTGATCTGGCTGGGGAAGGTAATGATAAATCAGAGGATCGGATCCAGGCGAACTGGGTGGTGAGCCACCCATTTCTATACGATGATTTGGATTGGTTAAAGAATGTAGTCTGGTGTGCTGCCTGCTTTGTATATCCAATGAGCTATCGGATACATCATCATCAATATTTTGAGTGGCTTCAAGGCACTGGAATAGTGGAATAGGGTTCATTATTGGGCTGGTTTCATTGCAGATAAATAAGCTTATCTATTTCATCATTCATGTATTCCATTTCTTGTTCACTAAATACCCTCTGGGCTATGAAGTTGTGCTTCTGAGTAGTCAATCTTGTAGCTAGAGTCTCTCTCTTTGGGAAAAAGTGGAAGATGATCTTTCTTCATTCCCGGTTTTAGGCGAATTTGTCTACAACAATTTGTCTAAAGATACAATTAGTCTACAGATACAATTTATCTACAATAATTTGTCTACAGATACAATTTGTCTAGAGAAACTATTACTAATATTGGACCTAGTATGTTTCATGGACTGCTCTCGATTTTCCTACGAAATTGAAAACAAGGGCAGTCGATGACCTGATTTTGTTTCTGCAATCGGTTTTCTTGAGAAACCTAACCTAACCTAACCTGACCTGACCTAGTTTCTTATACTATTGTTTTTTTGCAAGATATCGCACTAATTCTTGTCATTTTTTATAAATTTGTATGGCGTAAACGCCACACCAGCTCGGACTTATTCAAAAAGGTGTTGGAGTGTATTGCGTCGTTTCAGTAAATAAATTTATTCAATATCCAATAACATTTTTCTTTAGCATTTCTCAAGAAAACCGATTGCAGAAACAAATTTTTCATTTTTTTGAAAAAATTAATAATAATTAACATCAAATAGCTTTCATTTTTCCTCTCTAGACAAATTGTATCTGTAGACAAATTACTGTAGATAAATTGTTGTAGACAAATTCGCCGGACACCTTCATTCCCTTGTGATGTCCTTCTGTCTCATGTTTTTGTCTGGCATACTTTGTAGCCCATATCAGTCTCCATTTCTCTTCTCTTGTCCACAATCTTTTCATTTTTTCCTCTCTTTCTTCTTCTTCTCTGGCAATGTAGTCCTCAGTTGCTTCCCTAAGGGCGCTTTGTTTAATATTACTAATTTCCTCCTCTGTAAGGTACTTATGCACTTGTGAGGCTAATGATTGTAGTTTCTTGACAGAGGTATTTTTCTTCTCTTTAGGTAAGTTGGATTTCCTGATTTGCTCCGCTAGGATTATGTTCTACTGCCTGCTCCATTTCTAACCCTGAGTATTCAGAGCAGTGCAAAATTATCTTCTTTTCTTCAATGGTCCATTACCTCTGTGTGTGTGTGTGTGTGTGTGTGTGTGTGTGTGTGTGTGGTGTGTGTGTGTGTGTGTGTGTCGTGAAGCTTTCCAAAGTCAAATACTAAAATTATGACGCAAATTTTCACATACATTATTACTTACTACAAACATAATATAGAGCCCTCTGTAATTAAGTTTTAAAAGGTACAAACAAAACTGTAATATTATAAGTCTTTTACTTCATGTAAATAAATACTGACATACATGAAATACAAACTAAATGTTACATGCACAACACAGAACTTCTTCTCAAAGCTTCAAAATATACAACTATATATATATATACTCCCGAAGTTTTAATTACTACAAACATGCCACATTCATTCTTAACAGTATTAACTGCAAATATGCTACGTTTATAAAATTAAATCTTTAGTAAAACATTTTGCATATATATATATATATATATATATATATATATATATATATATATAATATATATATATCACAGACAGACCATAAAGTGAACATGCTGCATACATGGTTTAGAATGTATAAATTAAGATGTTAGAAGCAAATTCTTGTATCATCGGTTACAAAAGTCGACACACAAACAGTATGTTAGCAGAGTTACAGTGGGTACCAGTGCCAGGCAGAGTTGGAAACGGGTCATCAACCTTGACCCGTCACCCGTGTGACCCGTCCAGCACCTGACCTGTCACCTACTTGACCCGCGACCCACTGGCATGGCAAAAATTAATATCGCTAAATTATGGACTGAAATATTGCAAAATTGACAAATACTATAAGTTTTATAAGCGAGAATTTTTCTAAAGGCATCGTGACTCTGGCTACCTATGTATGTATGTATGTATGTATTTTATCCATCTGTCTGTTTTTACTGCTTTTATGATATAATCTTTAGCGCGTAACTGCATCTTAGCTTTTAGTGTAAAGCTATATGGTTAAGGTATGACAAACTGATATGTAGTTATACCTACAAGCTGTCGACACGCAAAAACAAGAATTTTTAAAAATTCGACTGGAAATTTATGCCCCACCTAATCACAACACCGACACGCCTTGACCCGTGACCCACCTCAATCCGTCTTGAATTCAATTCCAAGTGACCAGCAGACCCGTTTCCAACTCTGGTGCCAGGCACTCTTGGGAGCAAAATTTTAACCCCCGATAGCTTTTTAATGAAAAAAATAGCGCTAGAATGGTGGTCTCTAAAGCTCATAATATGTCATTATTCCACTTTTTTCCCCATTAAAATGCCACTAACGGCTTAATATCTTATCAGGATGCCTGTCCTCTTTTCTCCCTCAGACTGCCAGTGCCACTGGGAGGGCATTGTTACTGAGTAAAACTAAGCGCCAACCGGAATTAACTTTTTAAGATTTAGAGAATCAACATAAATTAATCAAGAGTCAAGTCGACTTCATTAACTGTACTTTGGAACTGGAGGATGGTGAATAAGTCATTGAATTTTCATAAAAATAATTTTTTTTGAAGTTTTAAATATTACCTTAATAATTACTAGATATACAGGGTGCCCATAAATGTTTACCCTGAAAACAGTATGCTCTCATGTTTTAATGACGAATCTTACATCCGTTTTCCTTTTACAGGTAATCTCGTACACGCATAGAGTTTCTGCGCTGGTATGGTTCGTCTACCGCATTCGCCGCTAGGAGCGCTGTAGTAGCTGTTCAGTTAAGATTGTGCCTTCTCTGTCACAGACGCTATGTGTTGTGTGGCTTGCAGAAACAAAATCTCCTGTCAGTGTTCAGCGAAGGTTCAGAACAAAGTATGGAAAGAATCCACCTGATGTGAAGTTAATTAAGTCGTGGATGAAAAAATTCTTGGAAACTGGAAACGTGGAAAAGGGAAAGAGCAGTGGTAGACCATCAGTTTCCGATGGGACGGTGGAAAACATTCAAACTGCTTTCACACGGTCACCAAGGAAATCGGTGAGACAAGCTTCATGCCAACTAAAGATACCGAAGTCTACGGTGCACAAGGTGTTACACAAACGTTTGAAGTTACACGCCTACAAGGTACAAATTGTTCAAGAACTGAAGCCTGATGACCGTCCAAAACGTGAACAATTCGCTATTGACATTTTGAACAGCATTGACGAGGATAACGACTTCTTGTTACGTGTCTGCTTTTCAGACGAGGCTACGTTTCATCTTAGTGGTAGAGTCAACAGACACAATGTGCGTATTTGGGGATCGGAAAACCCACGTGCCGTAAGGGAGCATATTCGGGGCAATCCGAAGATCAATGTCTGGTGTGGACTAATGCATGACCAGATAATTGGTCCTTTCTTCTTCTTCGCTGAGAACACTGTTTCCGCAACTGTGTACCTGGATATGCTCACCAATTACGCCATCCCCCAGCTGCAGGACAGGCAGCCAACTGTCATCTTCCAACAAGATGGGGCACCCCCTCATTGGGCGCATGTTGTTCGTGAAACTCTCGACGCAACATTTCCAAATCGATGGATTGGCAGGGACGGGCCAATCCCATGGCCCCCAAGATCACCAGACATTACCCCGCTGGATTTCTTTCCCTGGGGTCATGTTAAAGATTTGGTTTATGCAACAGTTGTTCCAGATATCAGGACATTGCGAGAACGCATTACGGATGCAATTGCGACAGTTAACCCACAAATGTTGGTAAATGTGTGGCGTGAGTGTGAATACCGTTTAGACATTTTACGTGCCACTAGGGGTGCACATGTGGAAGTTTATTAAGTTCATTAACTATGTATCAAAACTTTGTACGTTTATCTACTTATGATTAAAACTGTTTGAATACGAGTTTATTTAAAAGTTATAGCATGCTTTAATCAGGGTAATTATTTATGGACACCCTGTATATTCCTTAAAAAGTAAAAGCTGCATGCAAGCTTACATACAGTTAAACCAAGAAATAAAAATTGTGCAGAAATGATTTTAATACTAAGCAATTCTGCGATCATCATCAAAAGGCTTTTCTTACAATAATTCTTAAACTACTTTAAGGAATCCTTCAAAACAACGAGTTCCGACCATAACTTTGCCATGGCAATTTCAGCGTATAAACGCGTTTTCTTAGTATGAATTATCACCAAATTGTCTGGAAGGGTTAAGTAAGTGAAGAATGAAACTTAAGGAGGCGCGTATGCGTATAACATATACTGTGCCCGAAAAGAAATGGCCACCGTCATCATCGGGCCACAAAGCCACAATTCAAACAATAACTAAATGAAATAGAAATCTTATTAAACCCTTTTAATACCAAGACACCAACCAAACGGTTTCCTACTATCGTGTCCCTTTCAGTCAGTGACATTTTTTCCAACCGTCATTATTTTTTATTTATCCTGCAAGAACACGAAATACCAATATGAACATATTAAGAGAGATGATGATCTCGATATTATACGCAATCTCACATCAATATAGTGAACTATGACGCCATTAATTGTCAGAAAATACACCACTAAAAATGCGAACGTTTCCATTATTCTGCCCAACCCCTTTATATTGCTGCAAGCATTAATTACCCTATGATTGCTGCGTATCTCTTGATTTTACAATATAGCTAGACGAAGTCACATCAACACTACCATACGTTCTATTCATTTTGTTTTACGTATATAATTGCGGAAATAAGTTTGCCCAGAAATCAAATTTTCGAGTCTCTCCCCACCTTCGTTATTTTTTTTCATTTGACTTTTTTAAAAAATTTATTTTAAGTTTCCCGCAATTTTGTTTTGGCAGTTGCGTACGATTATGTACCAAGTGTCCCAATAGTCGAAACACAGAGTCGTAACGTACGTGTGGTTTAGTGCAGTGGCTCGCAAACTTTTTTCTTGCAAGGATCCTTCGGCGTATGAATAAATTTTAGGACCCCTTTAATACTTTTTATTCGAATTTAAAGTACTAAAATTAGCACTTTATGAGTCTAAAGTGATAAATATGCATCACCTCTATTCATTATTTATTAGCAGTGTATACAACAAACGAGGAATGCGCAATTAATTTATCACTTTTGTTTATTATTCTGTTAGTTTACTATTTATTTATTTTTTATAAATATATTTATCTGCAATCAGTGATCTCACATCCCATCAGCTATTTTCCCGAGGAGAGAGACTCCGTCTAACTCACGGCGGACCACACTCTCGATTACTGGAACAGATGGTACAATTTAAAAAAAAAAGCTTGCCTAGAAACAAAATTGTTAAAAGCATAAAACATTACTCAATAATTAAATTGTGCCGTCTTTCGATCTTTTATTCTTTTTGCTGACTAATAAAAAAAATTAAAAACAAAACCTAATCAATTGACGATCAGTAATTTGTTTAGTTTTTCAGAAAATTCGTTTCCAGACCGGTAGGTCAAAGATCTAGAGCGAATTAATATTTTCTCAACTTTTTAATTACTAATTTCTAAAAATTAAAATATTAAGAAATTGGTCTTGTTTAAAATATTTCTCTCTCTCGTACACACACACACACACACACACACACACACACACACACACACACATACACACACAGTGACCTTTGACTTTCCTCACATTTCATTGACATCCTTGCTGAACTAGCTTACAACTTCTCTATCCTGAATGACCTAGAGTAGATTGTACAGCACCCTACTCATATCTCCGATCGCCTTGGAGATAAGCCCAACATTCTCTATTTATTTCTCACCACTCATCCTTTTTTTCCGTTGGGCTCCCCCGACCACAAGCTTATATCTACTATACTTCCTGTCCTATCGCTCCAATCCAGCTTTGAACCCTCCCAACAGGAGACACCTTTGGGATTTTGGCGCTGCTGATTGGCAGGCCCTTGGGCAAGACTACTATGATTTCCAATGAAATGATTATTGCTTCCGTGGCCGGAGCCCCTCCGAATGTGATGAGCGCATCACAGAGGTGATTCTCTCTGGCATAGAGGCGTACATTCCATAATGTATTCCTACTACCAATGGAAAAAAAAAAAAAAAAAAAAAACCTGTGGTTTAACTTTGTTCTAAAGCTATCAGCAACAGAAAGGAGGCTTTCAGAAGGTACCGTCGCCATCCAACCCCTGACTCTCACTCTGCTTCTTTCCTTCCTCTTTTCCATTTTGACGGCTCAGTCACCGTCTCCTCTCCGGATGAAGCTGAGCTCTTCGCTCAAACTTTCGCTTCCAACTCAACCATGAACGATTCCGGTGCTGTTCCTCCATCTCCTCCCTCTGACTATTTTGTCAGAAATTAGAATCTCTTCTAAAGGGTTGTTTTGATTCCTTGCCTTTCTGAAATTTTTTAGTGTACCCTTAAGAAGATTCTTCAACATTCTTCTCTCAATAATCTTTCAGATCGTCAGTATTGGTGCCGCAAGGGACGCTCTAGTGTCGATCTTCTCGCATATTTCCGACTCTGGTCATCCTTCTTTCAAGATTTGGGTGAAACCTTCGCTATTGCGCTAGACGTAGCAAAAGCTTTTGATAGAGACTGGCACGAATCTTTAATTTTGAAACTGCCCTCATTCGGTTTCTATCCTCCTCCTACGCGCGCTTCATCTCCGATTTCCTTTCTGGCTGGTCTATAGCCGCGGTTGTAGATGGCCACTGTTCTTCTCCTAAAGCTATTAATAGTGGAGTTCCTCAGCACTCCGTCCTATCACGCACTCTTTTCCCTAAGATCCACTCTAAGTTAACTCAAGAAGGAAGAAGGAAGTAGAAAAGTTAGAAGTCGCAATGGAAAAAAAATACTGAAAACATATACCACGTTTAACGCTTATATGTAGACGCGCAAAGTTTTCACGCAGGAATAGTAGTAATAGTAAAGTATAGAAAATACAAGGTTCTCTCCCTCCTCCGTCAGCATAGTGGTGAAAGAAGATTTACGGGAAAGTAAGAAAAAATATAATGAACAGAATAGCTTCAGTTCATGAACACCATGCGTACACTTATCTAGTGCACTCACTTACGCATCAGAAGACGGCGGAAAATAAGGGATAACATGAATACTAAACTACTTAATCTAATCTACACAGTGCATTATTTTTTTTAAGGATTTTTTTTTATTTATTATGTACGACACATCATTTCGTCGTTGCATCATTTCTCCGTGGACTGCCAAAGCAGTCTGGGAGCGGCTTAGGAAAGGTTTTAACTCCCGAGAGATGCCATCAAGCTTCCCATCATCCGAGAACTCCCAGTGCTCTGAAACCAGACCCGGCCAGCACCTCCTACTACATTTATTGCGAAAGGGAACATCGCTACTTCTATATAAAACCTTCTCTCGATAGACAAGTTAGATATTCCGCGATTTACCCAAACAGAAAGTACTAAAATTCCTACACTGTAAACCCGAGTAGCATCTCTAAAATTGAAAACATCTATTCGGAGATTCTGGCTCCCGAAAAATCCCATCGAGCTTCCCTTCTCTACCAATGGGATAATATCTGAGAACTTCCAATGCTCTGAAACCAGACCCAACTAGTACCTCCTACTACTTTCATTGATAAAAGGAACATTACTACTACTGCTCTATCTTAACACTAGCCCTTCCTCAGGCAGCACCCTTTTAATAATAAGAAAAAAAAGGAGAGGAGTGGCTCCCAAAAGTAATTTACTATAGCTATTCGGAGGTTTTGACTCGCGAGAATTCCCATCTACTAGAAACACAAATAAAAATAGAAAAAGTAAAAAGAGCATCATTTCAGAACTCCCAGTGCTCTGTAACCAGGCCAGACCAACACCTACTAAATTTAAATCTTTATTTATCAATGATCTATTAAGTCGCACTTCCTGTCCTATTCACTCCTATGCCGATGATTCCATCCTTCACTTCGCCACCCGATTCTCAAAGCGTCCTCCTCTGAAGTCTCTCCATGATTCACGTAGGACGGCTACGATACGCCTGATCTCTGATCTTTCTATTTCTGATTGGGGTCAAGAAAACCTTACGGCTCTCAATGCCTCAAAAACTCAGTTCCTCTATCTGTTTACCAGGGCGTCAAGCACCCAGTACCTTTCAAAAAGTAGGAAAATAGTAAATTTGCATCTGAAAAAATAGGAATCAAATTAAAAAAAATAGGAGCAACATATAAATATTTTTTAAAAGAATGACCTCATTCCGAGAATCGGCACCTTCTGTTGCTCAGGTTTCACAATGCAGATAGAGCCTTTCTTGTGGCATCACCGACGACCAGGTCCTTATCAGCAAGCTGAAGACTTTAATTTCAGGAGTTTCTCTCACACTGTCATAGAGTAAGTGAATAGTTGGACTGCTCTTCAAAAACAGGGGCACATCCCTTTAAGAACTAAAGCTGTACTTTTGTCACCTTTTTTTTGTTCATTAGTCAGCAAGGCACGAACTCTTCTGCAACTGGTACTTCTTGGTGCAGTTTCTTCATCTTTTCCAAGTTCTGTAGCTCATAAAATAGGAAAAAGTAGGAAAAAAATAGGAACTTGAAGCCCTGGTCTACTCGTTACAATCTTCCACACGACTATCCCCTTACCTTCAACAATACACAACTCAGTCCTTCCTCTTCTCTCAACATTCTTGGCGTTTCCTTTTCTCGTGATCTTTCCTGGAAAGATCACACGCACTCTCTTTCCAAAACAGCTTCTACAAGGTGACAAGCCAATCCATAAAACCAAATTCCAGACATTTTCCAGGTTATCCAAGAGAAATTCTGCTCATTTTCCAGGTTGAAATGAAACAAAACATATATTATATATATATATGGGAATGAATAGTTCCCTGAGTTTTTTATGATACACACAGATCGTGCATGGAACAAGGAACTCTTCTGGGATAATTAAATCCACTATAGTCCGAATAAGTAATGGTAAATGACAAATACCATAGTTTTTCTTTTTCATGATGCTAGCCCGACGTGGGCAACGGGTCACCATTACTTATTCGGACTACAGTGGATTTAATTATCCCAGAAGAGTTCCTTGTTCCATGCACGGTCTGTGTGTATATATATATATATATATATATATATAATATGCGATGAAGTACACAATTAAACACTTGAAATGAATGAATGAAGCAAACCCACAAGGAAAAAGAAAAATGATTCCAAGGCCTTTCGTTTATTCAGAAGTACACCTCGTCAGGGAATGACGAAAGGCCTTGGAATCATTTTTCTTTTTCCTTGTGGATTTGCATTATATATATATATAAATTTACACTCAACGTTGTAATAGTGAAACTGAAAGAAAAACTTCTGCTCCACTCTCATAAATTAATTTACTTCTTTTCATTAGGTACACACTACGTGAATGAGAAAATGAAAACCCACAAAGGCCCACCCCTATAATCCGCCTAGTAACAGTGACTTGAATACGAGATAATAATATTAAAAAGGAATGTCAAATTGGCAAATTTGACCTTCAATTGGGGTCTTATAACCCCAGGGATGAATTCCAGGTATTTTCCTTGTTTTCCAGCTTGCTTGCCACCATGTTCTAAGAGGTTGTGTGCTATACTGGCTCCGCAGTTTCTTCATCCCCACTCAGTTGCTGTTTCTGCATTGGGGCACTGTCCGCCCCTGTATGGAGGAAACTTCTCATGCGTGGGGTGGCTCAACCCACACAGCCCTACTTGACCGGCTTTTCGTCTCACCAATTTCCCTCCTCTTGCTGTCTTCAATTCCCGTCTCTTCGCCGCAATGTTGCCTCGCTCTCTCTTTACTATGGCTATTAGAACGGGCTGTAACTGAACTATCTAAATCAGGGGTGGGGAACCTTTTTTCATTGGAAGGCCGCATTTCATTTAACCAAGACCCTATTAGGCCGCATGCTGAGAATTTAACATATACAGTACAACAAAATGTCATATTTTAGTCTACAATCTACATATTTATTAATTTTAAATCAAACTTGATAATACGTGAGGGCTTTTATAATAAATAAAAAATTCAGCAAGTGCACATTTATTTTTTGGGGGGAATAATTAGCAATAGAACTAATATTAAGTGAAAAATTATATTAAGTGAAATGATGTTAATATTAAGCGAAAAAGTGATAAACCATTTAATGACTTTTTTGTGACTGCTTATTGCGGGACAAGTCTTACATTTGGTTCCAATATCGTTGACCGTAGTTTTAGTTGGTCCTCCAGGTGAATATTCGTCATCTGAGATCTCAAGCGCGTTTTGATTTGAGTCACATATGAAAACGTTGATTCACAACAGTAGGTTGTGCCGAAAGAAGGCAACATTCGACGAGCATGTTAGCGCAGACGTGGGTATTCAACGCCATTTTTCCATATTACAACAGGATCCTTCTTAGTATCAAATAGAGACTTAAGGATATTATCTTCTAATAGCTCAATCAACTCCATCTGTAAATCTTCAGGTGCTTTGGAGACATCAACCAGGTGTGGTTGGAAAGCTAGTTTCAGTGTGAAATCATGTTTCTCAAAATCTTCAAATCTTTTATCGTATTCTTCAATCCGCGAGTCTAGGACAGCTGTGTATTCTTTCACATCGCATTCCCTTAATGATTTGCTTGTATCTTCTTCATCAATTACCTTTGCCAGTTCAGGGAAGTGTTCAGCTGAAAGTTCCGATCGGGTAAGGATAGTTTTGAAAAAGCGCAGCTTCCTCCGAAAAGCCTGGATTTTTTGCCACATTTCATATATGGATTTAGTTTTACCTTGCAAAGAAATATTCGGGTCATTTTGCTTTGACATTACGTCACACAAAAATGCAGCATTTCTTCAGAAATCCTTTTTTAGCAATTCACATGGTTCATTGAGTTCCTCAGAAAATCTTGTGATTTGTTTTCGCAAAGACAAAAGTTTTTCAAAGACTTGCCCTTGTGACAACCAGCGCACTTTAAAATGATACGGAAGATCCACACTGAATGTTTCATCATCAAGCATAAGCATATTGCGAAACTGGCGATGTTGTGATGCATTTGCTCTAATGTAGTTCACAATCCGTATAACTTTACTTAATATGTCACTTAAAACAGTAGATTTGGCACAGAGATTCTGTTGATGCAAAATACAGTGAAAGGAAATCAAGCTATCTGGATTTGACAGTTCTTTTTTTAGTAGCGCAACAAATCCTGCACATTTTCCTCTCATGGAAGGTGCACTATCTGTGCATACACTTAATAAATTACCTAAATTCAGTTTCGCTTCACGGCATTTTTCTTTGAAAAGAGAGACGTCAATTCCACGTGTCTTCCCCGTAAGGGTACCCAAAGCCAGTAACTACTCGTAGCATTGAAAATCTGCAGTTTTAACACGAATAAAATGACACTTGCGCTGAGTCAGTAATATCAGTGGACTCATCCAAGGCAATCGAATAATAAGTATTTTCGCTTTGGCATATTGTATGAAGTTGTTGTTACAATGAGGGCTAATTCATGTTGCCGATCAGTTATGGTCCTTCTTGAAAGAGGTAGTTGTTTGTATTTGTTAACCTTGTCTGAATCTAAAGAGGCTACAACTTCAACAATGCATTCTTTTATGATTTCCACATCACTATATGGCTTACCTCTTTTTCTAAGTATATATGCTATTTTATAAGTTGCTTCAGTGATTTCAGTCCCTAGGCCTGACATCGTTTTAAATACTTGCTGTTGTTGCTGCTTTTGAAGTTTCATCTTCGTAAGTGCAGACTTTCGGGGTTCTTCTTCCAATATAGCATACTTGTGGTTCTTATGAGTTGCATAATGCTGATATGCAGTGTGTTTCTTCACTGTTGCAATTATGGCGTTGCAGAGCAAACACATCATTTTATCTTTCTCAGCAACTATGAAATACTGCAATTCCCATCTTCATGGAATACTCTGTTCTCTTCCTTTAATTTTCTTTTCACAGTTTTTGACATGATTGGGGTACCAGAAGATTTTTAAATAAAAATGGTACACGAATTGATCAAAGATTTACAGTTTTAAAGGAAACAAGCTTGCGTGTCACTATCGGAGAATCGTCAGTAACTGTCATCCAGTCGAGTTGATCGTTGATAGGTAAGGGCGTAAGCCTAAGGCAACTCTGCCAGTTTCAACTGGCAACGTTGCCATATTTCCTATTGTTCAAGCCATAAAGAAGGCTTGTATGTGTAAGAAGCAGTGAAGCTGAAACCATGATCTAATGAAATAGCCTAAAGCCCTAAAGGGGTATCAGTTGCTGTCCATTATCGTACGGTATGAATTCTGAATGTCAAATAGGCAGAAGGCCGCAACTAGTACCTCAAAAGGCCGCAGGTTCCCCACCCCTGATCTAAATGCATGCCTCCTGCTTTAACGAGGACAGTCGGTACCAGACTTTCGACACATTCTCATCCCTTTTCTGTCCAATTCTCTAACACAAGAGTTAATCGTTATTTTCAACCTTTCATCTAATCAACCGGTGAACTCTAGAACAGTCTTCCTCAATCCATCCTTCCCCCTGTCTATGACCTTCAATCTTTCAAACGCAGTGTTCAGGCATCTTGAAAACCCTGGACCTTGATTTGGCTCTTTTCTTCTTCTATAGGGATGGCGATTTCGCGGGCATTCGCTCTTGGCCCGTCCTTCCTGCATATATATATATATATATATATATATAATATATATATATATATATATATATATATATATAGGGTGTCCCATAAGTCCGGCATTATAGGAGAAATTCATATTTTTCTATTTCTACAAACCATAATTCATATTTTCTCTTTCTACAGGCCATAATGTATGTGAGCAAGGAAGAACGAATCCAAATAATTCTACTCATAGGAAATCGGAGTCAGAGAGAGGCCGCTGCCGAATTTAACAGACTGCATCCAGACCGCGAGCCAATAACACAGAGTTGTGTTAGCAGACTTGTTGCAAAGTTTAAGGAAACAGGATCCATAGAAGATAACCACGCAGTGAACCTTCAAGGAGGTCCACTGACGATGATACAGCGACTGCTATCCTGGCTCATTTTAACAGAAGTCCCAATAAGTCTCTTCGGCGATTGTCCGCCGAGACAGGAGTGTCGAAAAGTAGCATCCATCGCATTCTTCAGGCTCACAAATGGCATCCATATAAACTTCAGATCCTACAGAAATTAAGCGAAGATGATGATCCCGACCGGCGGATGGAATTTTGTGAATGGGCTACGGAACAATATGCTCGGGATGCCAATTTCCCGTCCACCATTCTGTTCAGTGACGAGGCTGTTTTTTATGGAAATGGTGAGGTAAATCGACAGAACACCCGCTACTGGTCTCAAAACAACCCTCACTGGTATACCTCTTCAAAGGAACAAGGTGCATCTCGGGTGATGGTATAGTGTGGCATTTGGAAGGATCGCATCATAGGCCCCCTCTTTTTCGATGAACATGTCACTGGAGGCACCTACCTACGTATGCTCAAGGAAGAAGCATTTCCCAACATGGTTCCAGCAAGACGGCGCTCCTGCACATTACAGCACCCAAGTAAGGGAATACCCGTACAAACAATTCCCTGGTCATTGGATAGAACGTCGAGGGCCTGTGGAATGGCCAGCTAGAAGCCCGGATCTCACGCCACTAGATTTTTATCTCTGGGGCCACTTGAAAGCGCTGGCATACGCAGAGAAAATTAAGTGTGTTGAACATTTGCGGCAGCACATTATTGGGGCATGTAACACCATTACTCCTGACATCATTCACCGTGTGCTTGCTGACTGGGTATCACGTCTGAATTTGTGCATTGAAAACATGGTGGACATATTGAGCACGTTCTGTAAATAAAAGCGTTTGTTTTGCCTTCTTTTATTATTTTTCTTATGATGCCGGACTTATGGGACACCCCCTATATAATATATATATATATATATATATATATATATATTATATATATATTAGGGTGGTCCACAGAATGGGGTAAAAAAAATCGAAGTTCAATTTTCTTTCCTCCCAGGCTATAATCTGGTTCCTTTTAGCTAAAAAGTATTTCATGTAAAATTTAAGGCAAATCGAATAACTTTTAGGGGTGGCTCAAAGCTGTTTTTTGTATACCATTATGCCCTTTATTAATATAGTGAATAATTAAAAGAAACATTATTTACAGATACATTAACTAATGATTATTTTTCTTTCACATAGATTTATTAAATTTACAGGTTTTGCAATGTCAAATAAACGTACATTTTACTTAATGAAAAAGTCAGAGGAAACAATCACTGGAGCCAAGCTGCCTTCCCGTGGCCAGGTCCTCCGCATGTTCCTCCACCATCATCAAGTCTTGAAGAAGGAGATCAAACCTAGTTCAGAAGCTGTTTTTGAAGAATTGCGTCTCTTCTGGGAGAGAGCCCAAATCCCTACTCAAAGGAAAGACCACATTCTTCACAAAATTCAGGCTCTACACTTGGAGTGGAAAGCGATTAAGAAGAATGCTGGGAGGAAAAGCAACTCTCAGTTAGAAAAAGAGAAAACCTTTCAGGAAGAAATGGAGAACCTATTTGATGTCGCCCATGCTGATGCCTTTACCTTAATCAAAAATGAAGAAGACCGGCAGTTCTTGATCCAACAAAGGAAAGCGGGACGAGTGGGATCAATGGTCTCTGCAGATATGGTGACTGACAAGGCAGAAAAGAGAGCTGCTGAGAAGCAAATGAAATTGGTAAATAGGAAGCGGAAAGCTGAAGAAGAAAAATATGCTGCTTCACAGGAAGTTATGCTAGATCAGGGAAGTTCTTCTTCTGAGTCTTTATGTGAGTCAGAAAGAGAAGATGAAGATTACCTTATTAATCCCCCATCTACCAGCGGACCAACTCCACCAAAGAAAAAGGCAGCAAAGAATATCATATCTCCTGAATTGGCTGCTGCTCTGGACAGGACTGGCATCAGTGACAGGAGGGCCACCTTTGTTGGCTGAAACTGCATCTAGCCTTGGTCAAGATCTTTCAGAGGTGAACATCTCTCGTTCTTCAATCAAAAGGCACCGAGAGAGGCACCGAAGGCAAATAACCCATGCCATTAAAGCTAGCTTTAGTCCAAGTATTTCGATTGTCCACTGGGATGGGAAGTTGATCCCTAATCTACTTGCCAAGAATGAAAAGGTAGACAGACTCCCAGTCCTTGTCTCTTCAGTTGAATCAGGTGATTCAAAACTGCTTGGTGTTCCCAAACTACCAAGTGGAACAGGGGAAGCTCAATCAGCTGCAGTGTATAATCTTCTTTCCGAATGGAACATAGATAAGTCAATAATCGGAATGTTATCAGATACTACAGCATCAAATACAGGAACAAACAGGGGAGCATGCGTTCTTCTGGAACAGAAACTTGGTCGACCACTCTTCTATTTTGCCTGTAGGCATCATTGCATGGAAGTCATGTATGGAGGAGTGTTTGAAGCAGTCCATGGTTCATCTTCTGCCCCTGAGCCACTTTTGTTCAAAAGGTTCCAATCTATGTGGGACTACATTGATTTAAAAACCTTCTCTACATCACAGGATGATGATGAGATGAAGGAGCAAGTTGATCCTTTCAGAAATGAAATAATTGCCTTTGCCAAAGAACATCTGGCCACTGGAAATTTTCGAGATGACTATAAAGTTTTTGGAACTTTCTTTGATCTTTCTTGGTGAAAAAATTGAAAGTTACACATTCAAACGTCCTGCTGGCACGCACTATGCAAGGTGGATGGCTAAAGTTATCTATGCCATCAAAATGTGGCTTTTTCGAAATCAAATCACCCTGACTCCTCGAGAGAAGGAGGACCTGAAAACCCTTACCCTTTTTGGAGTCCTAATCTACTTAAAAAGCTGGATCACTGCTCCTATTCCATCACAAGCTCCGAAGAATGATCTGGATCTTATCCAAAAGTTAAAGGACTATCATGACCAGAAAGTGGCCAAAGCAGCTCTCAAGAAATTTGAAAACCACCTATGGTACTTATCAGAAGAGCTGGTGGCCCTTGCTCTCTTCGATCAAACTGTTGCACCAGACATCAAGGGAATCATGGTCCAGTGTATGAGGGAAAAGGAGGGGTCATTAGACTTCTCAAAGAGAAGACTCAAGGAATGCAAAGCAACACTGAAATTAGAAACTCTTGCCACAAAGAACTCATTAAAGCTTCTTAAGGCCCTACCGATCAATATTAGTTTTCTTGATGATGACCCCAGCACCTGGGAGGAGAATGAAAACTTCCAAGAAGCTAAAAGAATCATAGGAAACATCAAAGTAGTTAATGATCATGCTGAAAGGGCAGTAGCTCTCATTCAGACCTTCAGCGGAACTCTGACGAAAGGAGAAGATCAACTCCAGTTTCTCTTAAGTGTGGTGGATGAGCACCGAAAGAGGTTTCCTGATTCTAACAAGTCCACAATCTTAGCTGGGCAACAATAGTGGCCTGGTCAGCCATGATACCCCCGCCAACAAGCGGATAATACCCATATATATGGGGGGGACCCAGAAGCCATGAATGTGGACTTCTGTGGGTAGTTGAGCCACCTCTAAATATTAACCGATTGAACCCAAATTTTGCTCAGAGAAGTTTTTTGGGAAAATGAACCTAATGAAATCCTGGGAGGAAGAATTTAAAATACTTCCATTTTGTGGACCACCCTAATATATATATATATATATATATATATATATATATATATATATATTATATATATATATATATATATATATATATATATATATCATGGAAGAAAAATGAAGTTATATATGTCGAGAAGTCTCAAGGCAACATTACTAAAGATGACAGAACCCAAGCAACAATGCTATTAGATATTATGGAACATTACGCCCTTTCCCAGGAAATCTGTGAAGCCACGAGAAAGGAGAACGTTTTGGATTTAATGTGGACAAATAACAACGAGATATAATAAATAAAAAAGTAACGCACACAAAGTTCTCCGACCATAACCTCATCGATATACAATTGAAATTAGCACCCAGGGGTCCGAAAACGCATCCTAGAGGCAGATGGAATACTTGAAGGCTTAAACATAAATTCAAAGAAAGTAAATTGGGAAAACGCAAATAAAGATTTAAAGGAGGTAAATTGGGAATTGCTATTTCACGAGAAGACTCCACAAGAAATACTATGTATAATAGACTGAAACCAAAGCTATAATACTGAAACATATTCCAGAGACAGGAAAGAAAACGTAGCAAGCTCGAGAGGAAAATCAGGACACTATTCAGGCAACGAAGACAAACCCGTCAAACATCTCCACAGATACAAAACTGATGCAGAGACTCAAACTAGAGGAAACTTGGCGAAATAGAAATGGACCTAAAGCAAACATTCATACACAAGACAAACGAGGAGGAAAACAAGGTAGCAGAAAACAAAAAATAACCCAAAATACTTCTACACGTTTGCGAAAAACAAAATGCAGTGTAAGGAGAGTATTGGTCCGTTGATAGACGGGGAGGCCGAATACACAAATGACCCGAAAGAAATAAGTGAACTGCTTAGGGAACAATTTAACACTGTGTTTAGCACCCCTAAGTCCGAGATGGAAGTGGAAAACCCAGATGAATTTTTCGACAGATAAAAATCAACCAAGAACAAATTCCGGCACAAACCTATTAATGGACTTCGAGTTCACGGAAGGAGATGTAATTACGGCCTTATCACAGATGCGAGACAATTCAACGCCAGGGCCAGACACATGGAATGCCACATTTCTGAAGAAATGCAAAGAAAGTATTGCCAAACCGTTATGCTTACTATGGAGGAAATCACTCGACACGGGAAAAATTCCACTCCCCTTAAAGAACGCGAACATTGCCCCCCTATTTAAAGGTGGTAACAGAGCAATACCCAAAAATTATCGGCCAGTGGCTCTCACCTCACACCTTATAAAGTGTTTTGAACGTATAATTAGAGGCAAAACTTCCTACAACCTACAAGAAAAAAACTTGTACAACCCAAATCAACATGGCTTCAGGGCGGGAAGATCATGCCTATCACAGCTACTAGACCACCGGGAGAAAATATTAGAAACATTGTGTCGAGGACAAAACATAGATGTAATATCTACGGACCTTGCAAAAGCTTTCAATAAATGTGACCCTGGAATCATAGCACACAAACTTAAGAATACAGGAATTACGGGAAAGCTAAGAAGGTGGATATTTTTGACGCAAAGAGTGGTGGTAAACGGAGTTAAATCGGAAGTCTCGGAAGTCGTGAGCTCTGTCCCACAAGGGACAGTATTAGCTCCCTTGCTGTTCATAATAATGATTGCAGATATTGATGCAGATATTAAGGACAGTATTGTATCATGCTTCGCAGATGACACGAAGATATGTAAGGAAATATTTGAATAATTTTTTTATTGAATAACCTTTATTAATAATAAAATAAATACAATCGTCTCAATTTACAATGACATGAATATTTTTGAAGCTCGACTACTTATTTTATTTAATTTGGCCCTTAAGCTTTAGGCTTTACTGGGCTCTTATTAAAAATAAACAGCTAGTTGTCATTTAATTAATAATAAATAAATAAATAAGTAAATAAGTATTATTAATAGCTAAAACATGTATTAATCTTAAATTATCACTGCTGATATGACAAATACAAGGTCACCATTGAAGGCACTATACAAATACCATATAGGGGTGGCACCGGATATGAATTTTTCATATCCGGCCGGATACCAGATATGGCCATATCTATCCGGCCGGATATATATTATTAGGTACCGTATTATTTTTACACTCATATTGCTATGTTTTGTTTTGGGGGCAAGCGCCCCCCCAAATATAAGATAAATAATAATTTAAGTACATTCAGATGTTTAATTTTTTGTTCTCTTTCAGGTTCTTGTGTTGTATTAAACTATTAAGTATTAATCATGACAAGTTTTGTGTGGTCACTGTATACAATAAATGATCCTAGCGATATCACTGCAAAGTGTAATATTTGCCAAGAGATTATCAAAAGTGGGACGGAGAAAGGTGGCCAAAAGTCTTTTAGCACAACACCTCTTCATAATCATTTAAAGATTAATCACCCAAAAGAGTATGCTGAAGCCAAAAACGAAAATGACAAAAAAAGAATAGCTGCGACTGAATCAAAGGAAATAGTCATAGATAGAATACGGGCTAGACCATCAACTTCTACTGGTAGTACTCTGAAAGAAAAGAAAATGGACCAAATGAGTAAGCAGATCTCAATAGAGGAAAGCTTTTCATCTAAAAAATATGGGACATCAATGACTCCAGGTCTGTGATGATTCACCGTAAAATTAGCATGATGATGGCTTTGGACAAGCAGCCATTTACTTTAGTTGAAGACGATTGTTTTATTGATCTAATGGCCTACCTCCAACCCAGATATCTCTTACCGAGCACAAGGTACTTCTCTGATACTATAATTCCTCGTCTTTATAATGAGTTCAAGTCTAAAATTGCTCAGAAGCTGGAAGAAGTAAAGTATGTCAGCTTTTCTTCAGATATATGGACATGCACAACCTCTCAAGAAAGTTTTATATCATTATCGGGTCACTGATCACTGGATAGGTAAAGATTTTGAAAGATACGATGCTGTGCTACATGCCTCTCATTTATCAGGGTCGCATACTGCCAAGAATATATCTGAAAAGTTTCGCTCTATGTGGGATAGTTGGGATCTTGATGCAAATAAGAGGAATTTATTGGTGAGGGATGGAGCTAGTAATATGGCTCTTGGTAGTGACCTGGCTGAAATACCTTCAATACACTGCAGCATTCATTTACTCCAACTGGTTATTAGTGACTCAATTATGGTTCAGAGGAGTGTAATTGATATCCTCGCAAAAAGTCGCCGCCTTGCAACTCACTTTAATCATTCTGCTTTGGCCTGTAACAATTTGAAACACATTCAAGTGCAGCAAAATCTTGAGCCTCTCCTATTGGTTCAAGATGTCCCAACACGTTGGAACAGTGCATATTTGATGCTAGAAAGATTATATAAATTAAAAATTCCAGTGCAACTGTATTTGGCTGATCGTAGTGAATTACCTACCATCACATCTTTCGAGTGGACACTGATACGAAATCTCCTTAAAATATTAAAACCATTCTTCCGACTAGCTCAGGAAATGAGTTCGGAAAAATCAACTTTGTCTTCCGTAATCCCAAGCATTTGTATTTTACAAAGATTTCTTTCAAAGATTGGCCATGATGGCCAAGGTGTTCAAACGACAAAGAGAGAACTCCTGACTTCTCTTCGAGCGCGTTTCTTGTCGGAGAGTAATAATGCGAAGTCTTTGAATATAGTGAAAAACAGGGCTCATGTGACTGCGACTGCAATAGATCCGCGGTATAAGTTCTCTCTCTTTCAACAAGATCAAAAAGAGCAGGCTAAATCCTGGCTGATTGAAGAAGTCATAGGTATTGAAAATGACGAAGGTGGTAATGATTCTAATGAAAATGAAAGTGAAGGTAATGAAAGTGGAAGCGAAAGAAGCTCAAATTCCAGTTCTCCTATGCGAAAGAGGAAAGACGAAGAGGACATTCTTGAAGCGTGTTTTATGGAGATCACAAAAGGAGAGCAATCTGGGGAAGTTACAAGAGAAGAAAGGTTGAAAAAAAGTGCTCCTGTTCTACTGAGTGCAGGGGAGTTAGACCGATATGCATCTGAACCTCTTGTAGATAGGAAACGCTGTCCAGTTCAAATTTGGAAGCAGGAGGACCGATTTCCTTTCCTTAAAACTATTGTTTCAAAGCTTCTCTGCACACCCGCATCCTCTGTATATTCAGAATGTTTTCTGAATATGGAAACATCTATGAAGCAAGGCGATCCCGAATATTGCCTAAAAGAGGAGAAATGCTCTTGTTTCTGCACCACAACGGAAAAAAGTTCTAAATCACTGTTGTCGAGTTTTTTTTATTCTGAAGACCTCCAGGCTGAATGGCGGCATCTGACCTACACAATACTGCCCTCCATTCATTGATTTCATTCCAGGCACTTTATATTGTATTCAATGTATTGTTTTACATTTGTCAAGCTTGTAATGTTTTGTATTGTTTTGAAAATAAAGGAAAAAAAGGAGAAAAAAGAATGGAAAGCAAGTGCAGGGGTCTAGCAATATTTTACTCTTTTTAAAACATTTAACGCCTAGACGTTTTTATGAAAAGCTGATTATGTTAATAGAACTGTAATCGTTAAGGATGGACAGATGTTTTATTTATTCTTGTCATCAGTATTGCGTTGATTTAATATAAAAAGTGTTGCTGGACTGGTTTAGGGGTGGGCCCTGGAGGGCTTTCCATTTTTTTTGTATATAAAATATTATTTGTAATATGTTATAATCATATTATGGCAGATTTTCATACAGGTGTTAATTTTCTAATGTCTTGGCCTATACCCGGCATATCCGGCAGGATATGACCCATATCCTGCCGGATACAGGATACCGGATATTTAGCAATATCCGGCCGGATATCATGTCCGGTGGATCCCTAATACCATACAAAGAAACCAATATTATACACGAGAGATAAGAACTGAACAATCCCAAGAAATGTTTTTAATACTAGATTACATACGAGAAATTAATAATTAGTAAGCAATAGTAATGGACATTAATCCTATTGAACGAAGGTGACATAAGAAAGTTACAAAATGACATTGAAACAATATTCCAGTGGGCAGAAGACAACAATATGAAGTTCAACGAAGAAAAATTCCAACTTCTAAGATATGGTAATAACAAGGAGCTTCAGAAAAAAGGGTACAAAACTATGCAAGCCAAACAGATAACACCAAATCCACAAGTCAGGGATCTTGGAGTAATAATGTCGTCGGATGCAGAATTCAGAAAGCACTATAAAATCAAAATTACAACGGCTAGAAAAATAATGGGAATCATCTGGAGGAGCTTCCGCAGCAGAAAAGCAAACATCATGCTCAAATTATGGAAGAGTCTAGTCTTACCAATAATTGAGTATTGTTCAGTACTCACAAGCCCAGACAGAAAACGAGACAATGCGAACATTGAAGCTATACAAAGGACTTTTACTTCTAAGATAGAGGAAACGGAAGGTGAAGACTACTGGTCTCGACTACAATCCCTGAAACTCTACTCTCTTGAAAGAAGGCGCGAGCGGTACACAATAATATACATATGGAAAATACTTGAGGGCTCTGTCCCTAACCTTAGAAATGAAATAGAAACAAACTGGAATGAAAGAAGAGGCAGATTTTGTACGGTCCCAGCTACGGTGGGACAAGGGGCAATGAAAACGAGGATGGAAAATACCCTCAAAATACGAGGCCCAAAGCTTTTCAATGTCCTACTAAAAGAAGTGAGGAATCTCCAGCACACCGACCTGAATACTTCAAGAACCAGTTGGACAGATTCATGTGCAAAGTCCCTGACCAGCCATGCGTGGCTGGCTAAGAGGGCAAGAGGAAATCAGACAGCAATTCCTTCGTCCACCAAATCCCGCAAATGAGGCGGGATGCTGCAGTGGTCGACCGCAGGTCGATTCTGAACCGTCGTTCAAACTCACCTAAAGAGTGTGTATAATATATATATATATATATATATATTATATATATATATATATTATATATAATATATATATATATATATATTACAGCTGGACAATTCTGATTTTCCTATAATCAATTTAAACCCACCATAATTTGCAACTACTTATTTAATGGCTGCTATTTCACTTGGATGGGATAGTTTGCAGGCACTGTACTATACATATACAATACGTTATCAAACTTCTCTTCACACAAATGGTGCTTTGTTTTATGTTTATAGAATACAGATGAAATTTGTATAAAATACGTTGGAAAATCTTCTTTAACACGTTTCTCGCAATACGACTTACCGGTGGGTCATATAAGAAACGTGTTAACCCGCGAATAAAGTAAAACTCCATATTTCAAATTATAGTTATTTAATTTTCATTTGATCAGTCTTCTAGACTGAAATAATTAATGATCTACGCTCACCTTCCCAACTGCAAAGTATCAACAAAGTTAAACGAGTAGACGCTTTATTAGATTGCGACTACATTATTTGACTACACTGACGGTCTTCATTAGAAAACTGCTTCATAAGTGGGATCAATGACTGGATTAAATCGAATGAATTTGGAAACCAATTGTATTCAAATACAATAATAGAGAGTTGCAATTATTATTATTATCATCGCATACTCACTTTGAATCTGACAAAGCAAAACGTTAAAACGAGCAATTTGTATAAATTTTTTATCTCAGTTCAAAGCGGCGAAACATATTATTAGGTAGTTAAGATTTTGAATAATTTCTTTTATTAAGATTTCAAAAATAGTTTTACATTAAGAATGAACATATATTTAAGAAAAAATTAAAAAAAAACCATTCGGACTCTATTGCTGTCGAAAACTTCAATTCTAGAATCGGAATCGACCAGCTATGATATATACAGTATGTAGTTGACAAAGATCCTTTTTATCCCTCTTTCGACAGCTGACACTTCACTATTACTAGTTTAGTTATCACGAGTTAGGCGATTTTGCAGTTTTTAAACTCGAACTGGTTTCAAAAAGCGTCTACAACCATCCTACTCCACCCAGTGTCAACTTCAAAACATAACATTCACTACAAAATATTAACCATTACTATTAAATGACACTGTATGAACAGAAATCCAAAATTTCCTCGTTACGGATTTCTTGGGTTGAAACATTAAAATTCAGTTGCCTAACAACGCACAGCCTCGCGACAGTTGAAGCGCGAAAGCTGTCCGTCAGGCGAGTCATACCTCGATGACGATGTCTCGTTACTTCGGTGCGTGACCGGCCTTAGAGGGGGAGGCAAAACCTCCCCTTCGCGTTAACCGCTACAAAAATTTGAAGTTTTACGGTACTTTTGTTATATATTAATTTTAGGAAATAAAATTTCAGCCTGGAATGATTTCTTTATTTCCAGTAGCGTATGATACTTAATAC
This sequence comes from Bathynomus jamesi, assembly GCA_023014485.1. Classification (NCBI taxonomy): domain Eukaryota; kingdom Metazoa; phylum Arthropoda; class Malacostraca; order Isopoda; family Cirolanidae; genus Bathynomus; species Bathynomus jamesi. The sequence goes on along the minus strand of JAJOZX010000040.1, from coordinate 1,728,352 downwards.
AATTACTACATACTACATCCATATTAAAAAAAAAGAAAAACCTTAAGCATCGTAATGCAGTTTGTAATTACTTTGAAAATGTGTTTGTAAACAAATATTAAATACACAAATTGTAACTATCATATACATTAATGTCTTAGAATAAAAAAAAAAAATGTTGCTATTTCATGGTACATGAAGCTAATAATGTTAAAATAACATTACTTTTTTTGTTTTTACACTTCTTTGAAAAGAAGGTTTATACTGAAATTAGTAACAAAGCTTACCGAGTGTCTAATCACTCCACATTTATGATTAAGTAAGTGATGGCATTGAATTAAAAACTCATATATATATATATATATATATATATATATATATATATATATATATATAGATTAATTAATAATTAAAATTCCTTAAATTGTATACTTTAAAAGGATGAAAACAAACTTGATACTACTACTACTACGAAGACTTAATTTTAAAATGCTTCATTCTCTATTCAGATTGATAGAACGGTCAATGCTACAGATTTATACTGCACGGAGTGGCTTTAATAACGGGGCCTTTTGGCAGGACCATAGTCATCCCGATCGCCTCGGCCCCAGCGGCTACGGCCTCCATCACGGCCCGCACGGTAGTCACTACCTTGCTGCTCAAAGTTATGTCCACGGTTGTTGAAGTTATCCATGAAGCTGTGAGGATCCTATAGTAAACGAGTCGAAGATAGGCAATATAGTAATACTGGAGTCAGGATCCAAAAAATTAGGTTAAAAATAGTTGCATTTTCCCTATCACTTTTTCCGCTTCTTTAAGATTTTTACAGATTTCTCATTTTTATCCTATCTATCAGAGAGAAGCTAAATTTTTGTGGGCACACTCCATCATTTAAAAATTAAAGATTTCAAGTTTATTTTGTATTAAAAATGCCACCACCCTACTGGCTCATTTTCCTCTCCTAATTTTTTAAAATATAGTTATTTGGTAACCATTTTAAAAGTGTTTCCTTTAAAATAAACAAGTGGCGAAATTCTCGTTTAATTTTTTTTTAATTTAAAAAGCGAACTTTCTGCGAATAGAAAAACTTGTAGCAAACTCTACATATATATATATATATATATATATATATATAATTATATATATATATATATATATATATATAATACAAAAATTACTCTCCTCAGTTCCTGTGCAAAGATTATCTTTTAAAAAAACTTCAGTGGATCTGACAGGTTTTAAAGTACAGTTTACGGGGGGGGGGGGGGGGGGGGGGGGGCATCCAGTCATAAGGTAAGATCTCACTTCCATGGAAGGGCTCAGCGAACGAGCGAAAATAACTGGTCTCCCAATATAAATAAATTGGAAAACAAAGTTTCGTTCGGAGATACCGCAAACCTCCAGTTGAAGGTGTGAAAAGGAGCGAGTCTCGATTTAAAATAAATAAATCAGAACGGAAAAGTTCCGCTTTTCATTATTTCCTTACGCGTACAATGCGTCCTTTTCTCGTTAAGTACGTGGCTAATTTACGGAAGTCACCTACTCTAAACCAACGAAAGATCGCGCTACGACCACCTTTTCTTCATAATGCTTTATAACTCAAACATTTCGCAATTCAATTCATACATCAGAAAGTCTATGAATTTATCATCCTTGAAAGAAAATATGAAGGAGGGCGTAACGTCGTTAACTTTAATGATACATTCAAGAATTCTAAAGTTCACGCTTCATCAGATGTCTGCTGACAATTTTGTCTCGAGAAGTATACAAGTACAACAAATACGGGAGTTGAAACGAACTTTAAAATCCCAAATGAAGTTTTTGTCGCAACACTAAAAATTGACTCATGAATTTAAAGTATAATAATTGTTTAAAATACACACTGCTATTAAAAAAAAGCAACGTCGAGAAAAATTCAACTTCCAACCGATGTACAGTACTGTAATTTAACAGTATTTCACACACGAGGCCAATTTAAAGTGTAGTACACGCGCGCGCACATGTATATACACGGCGCCTAGATGATACATATAGTGGTTAGCGTCACTGACTATGAATCCATCGGCCTCGGGATCAAGACCCGGTGACGGCAGGCGGTGCGCGGCAAAACCCAGCTGTTCATCCTTCCACGCAATAAGAAAAATTACTTTGTAGATAAATGAGGACCCTGTGTAGCCTAGTGGTTAATACGCTGGGCCGGCGCCGCCGCCGCCGCTGCTGCTGCTGCTGCTGGGGCGTGGTTCGGATTCCACGTCAAACTGTAGATCTAAGGTGGTGACGAGCTTGACTTTCGTCAGAATGAACAATTTGGGCGGAAGCAAAACCAAGGTTATATAGTAGCTAATTACTGTAGACCCTATAATAAATTTAATTATATTAAATTAAAGTAATTAATGACGGCCAGAGGTCACCAGTGATCTTCCGATCAAACTAAATAACGTCGTTAACTTAATAAAGGAGATTAATAAGCTTCCTTAAATTTTCTTTAATTAAACAAAAAAATCTGATAAAAGTCAGAAATAAAGGTTACAATTGAGCGAGTCTAAAGTATTGTGCAGCAACTAATTAGATGAATCACAAAGAATTGCGCACGAATGAATTTGAGGAGTGAAAAATCCTGGGAAGGACGTTAAAATAGTGGTTACATGATGGAGGCTATCGTGTCACTGAGAAGGTTGAGAAGCGTGCCTCCGATAGTACACAGTTAAACGTCATCATTTTCCAACAGCAAATTTTAGAGCTATTCATTATACCTTTTTTGCTACTTTCCTATAAATCTCTCTCACAGCTATTTTCTTTCATCATAAATAGCCGTGTCTAGGGTTGCAAAGGGATGGAAACTTTCCGGAATGTTTAATACGTTGGGAATTTTCTATTTTAGGTCATTTTTAAGGCTTATTTGATATTTTTCGAAAGTAAACAGTAAAATGTAACATATGTTACAAAAAAAAAAAAAAAAAAAAGTCTGGCTTCTTATACCAATTTTTTTTATTTAGTTCACGCGAGTTTGCTGGGAATATATGTGGCTAAAAGTAATAATTTCAAATGAGTATGTGGGAAACTCACGTTTTAATATTAAATTGATGAGACTTATTTTTGCATACAGATTTTTCATTTTAATATTTTGGGAATTTCCTCGCGAAATAATTAGGTGTTAAAATAAATTTCAAGGAGTGGGGGTTTCCCATTTCAACATCAACTCCACGCTACTGACAGTATCATACTGAAGCGAATCATTTGCTAACACCAACTGTATTTTGAATCACTTTTCTTGGCTGCACAATTCTACACTTTTACCAAACAATTAAATTACACAGGGTACCCCGATTCAGGAATTCGCAACTGTTCGTTTTATAAAACTTTCCAAAAATCCCCATGGAAACTTGCCCCTCTTGAAATTTTGGGAAATTTTACAACCCAAATTTAAATATTCAAAATTTTTAGCAAATGGTTTTACAAATATTTGGCATATTACAATTAACTTCTGGTCCAGTGCACCTCAAGTATGGTAACCGACACTAAAACTGAGATACAAGCATTGCCAATGGACAACACAATCAAATTTCTTAACCCTTTCTGTCCTGGGCAGCGATTCCATATGGCATCATCATCATCAAAAAGTAATTGTATTTACTCACATTAGCTTCAATGATGGCTTATGGCATTTGAATATAATTAACTGTATAGCAATCTCTGGCAGTTTTTTGGACATTGGCTTGAGCATTTAGAACCCAAAAAGAGATGCAGAAATTGTATGAAGGGCTTACTCTCGTCTAAAATGCAGAAAGTATGATGTACCATTATGTTTAACAAAGGACAAAAACTGTTTCAATGCATTCCATTCGAAGTAGTATGGTCTACCATTGTGTTTAGCAAAGGACAACAAATATTGCTTTTATTTGTTTCATTCAAAGTAACAAAGTTATGTTAGTTTCTCTTATTACTTGATAGCGTCAATGGAATCATATAATTTCAAGTGTAATTAACCCTTAACTGGTAATGCGGGGTGCTGCAGAACCCCGCTCAACATTGAAACTAAATGTTTGTAGTCTTCCCAACAACATATGTGGTTGAAACCATGTACCTTCAGTGTCCCTTGAGCCTTCACAGAGGTCGGGTGCGCAAGTGTGCTCTCTGGGCTGTGTGCAGTCAGACAGTATGCGTGGGGTGTGGCGCCACCCCGCATTACCTAATATGTGATAGTCCTTGTGTTTGAGTATTGTGTTTTATGACATTTGCACATTTCATTCCTTCGTGGACGAATCTTACTTGTTGCTGAAAAAACCCATGTGCTAAATTGTGGTGGATTATAATGAAATTTAATATTTATTTTGTGTTTTTCAGGTAAATATATAATTTGCAGGATATAAAAAAGACAAAATAAGTTACAGTATGGCTAGTAATGTCGAAGACAAATACATTGACGTTGATGGGCCAGAGGTGTCTGATGTGGACACTGATGAAGAAGACAATGTTGAAGTAATGACTATGTATGATAGTAGTGAAGGTGAAGAATATATGCCACAACCAAACGAGATGATGATGATGATGATATTGACAGTGGAGAGGAGACCGTGAGACGCCGCTGCCCCAGACACAGCCACACACCTGCTGCCGCTGTTGCTACACCTGCGACCAGGAGGCGGCACCACCATGAAGGAGTGCTCCACCGCTTTCAAAGGACATCAATCCAAGGCAAGAATGGGTACCGCTGGAGCACTAAGCCATCTACAAGAGCACATTCCCGGACTCCCCAGCACATCATCATCCCACCCATGAAGCCCGGCCATACTCATAGAGCTGCAGCTGCTATGAATCCCCTTGCATGTCTGGAACTGTTCCTGACCGAATTTATCATTGACCACATTCTCGACTGTACCAATGACACCATCAGGTCTTTGGCTCAAAAGTATCAGAAACAGCCGGCAACAGTGGACTGTGCGATAGAACCTGAGATGAGGGTTCTCTTGGGAGTCCTTATATTCTCCGGAATGAATCATGATAACCACAAAACAGCCGTTGACATTTGGAGTCCACAATTTGGTCCTGCAATATACAGGGCTACAATGAGTGAGAGGCGCTTTTGCTTTCTCCTCAGGTGCCTCCGCTTTGATGATAAAAACACTAGGGAAGAGAGGCCACTATTTGTACATAGCTACATGTGTTATATGATGTATATCAGTATTTGAGAATAAATAATTCGCATATACATGGTTCATATAGGCACTAAATGTGGCCTGCGGAACTTGCGCCATAAAATCACAACCAAAAATAAGCAACATTTTACTAGTCTCTTCTACAGCCGTGTGTGCATTAACGGCCCTGTGGAAGATTGTGACGAGTAGACGGATGAAGGAGCCGAGTTTTCTCTGCCCTAACCCGAGATGGTAGAAAGATCAGAGGTCAGGTGCACCATAACCGTTCTACTTGACTCATGACGTGACTGCTGAGAGGGACTCTTTGTGAAGCGTACAACGTACAACGTTTCGACATCTCTCAGTTAAAATTTTTAACTAGTTCTTCTAAAGAAAATTGTTGCAATTCATTTAGATTCGAAGGGCCTCTCTTGCGAACAGATTTTTTCAAATCAAACCATAAATTCTCGATTAAATTGAGGTCTTGCTTTGACTAGGCCACTCGAGAAGCTTGAAATTCTTTCGTTAAAGTCATTTCATGGTACTCTTACTTTTGTTTCGGATCATTATCTTGTTACAGTACCCAACTGCGACCCGTTCGCAACTCCCGAACTAAAGGCAATACATTTTCTTCTAAAATTTCCTGATATTTCTTCAAATTCAAGATTCCAGTGATGACAAGCTTCATTGGGCCAGAAGCACTAAAACATTCCCAAAGAAGCAATGATCCTTGGCGTACTTTAAACGAGCTACTTTGCGCGCTTTTCGTCGTGCAATTCATCATCATCATCATCATCTTAGACAGTCTTAATGTTTGGCAAATATCACCCACAGTCACTCATGGATTCGCAGCAGCCATTCTTTCAATCCGTCTAGCTGCTGTACGTTCTGAAATCTTACAAGGTCGTCCACACCTTGGTAAAAGTTTTGATTGTTTAAAAGCTTTTCCATTTCTTTATAACTGCAGCAACCGTCGTAAACGAAATTCAAATTCTTCTCCTATCTTCATAACTCTTTCCAGACTCGTACGCACCAATAACAAATCTCTTAAGATCCGTAGACAACCGTCTTCCATTAATACTCAGATAAAATTCTAATAGTCAGAATTGCCAGTCTCTAATTAATAAACGGCGAACTACTGATAATAAATTTAAATTCTTCAAGCTTAAGGTGAACACACAAAATATTAAATAAATTTGCAAGTAAATGTACGAAAAATTTTCCATTTTAACTTTTTTGTTTTCCTAAAATTCTTTGACATTTTACATTGTATGTTAGAGGTGAACTAATATTTTGTTTGTGAAAACTTTTTTTTTCTGTCCTTAAAATTAAATTTACATTAAATTCTGTTGTTGGTTAGGTTCACGGTTTTCAAGCTCTTTATACAGGTGAACAGGGTGGCGTAGTATCCCAATACATTTTCTGTTTTCTGTATCGTATCAAAAGATACGATACAAATAAGTGTCAGTAACGAGATACTTTACCATAGACTCAGTCAGTGATCTTTCCCCAAAATGTCTGATGAGTTGTTTCATAACATATATATATATATATATATATATATATATATATATATATATATATATATAGGGGGCCAAAAGTCAACCGAGTTATTCATTAATAGTTTACTTTCAACTGTCGGGTGACGTTTGGCCCCCTCTGTATATATATATACAGGGTGTCCCATAAGTCCGGCATCATAGGAGAAATTCATATTTTTCTATTTCTACAAACCATAATTCATATTTTTCTTATGCTCAGGATGCCAATTTCCCGTCCACCATTCTGTTCAGTGACGAGGCTGTTTTTTATGGAAATGGTGAGGTAAATCGACAGAACACCCGCTACTGGTCTCAAAACAACCCTCACTGGTATACCTCTTCAAAGGAACAAGGTGCATCTCGGGTGATAGTATGGTGTGGCATTTGGAAGGATCGCATCATTGGCCCCCTCTTTTTCGATGAACATGTCACTGGAGGCACCTACCTACGTATGCTCAAGGAAGAAACATTTCCCAGTGTCTTGAACGAAGAAGGAAATTTCCCAATATGGTTCCAGCAAGACGGCGCTCCTGCACATTACAGCACTCAAGTAAGGGAATACCTGTACCAACATTTCCCTGGTCATTGGATAGGACGTCGAGGGCCTGTGGAATTGCCAGCTAGAAGCCCGGATCTCACGCCACTAGATTTTTATCTCTGGGGCCACTTGAAAGCGCTGGTATACGCAGAGAAAATTAGGAGTGTTGAACATTTGCGGCAGCACATTATTGGGGCATGTAACACCATTACTCCTGACATCATTCACCGTGTGCTTGCTGACTGGGTATCACGTCTGAATTTGTGTATTGAAAACAATGGTGGACATATTGAGCACGTTCTGTAAATAAAAGCTTTTGTTTTGCCTTCTTTTATTATTTTTCCTATGATGCCGGACTTATGGGACACCATATATATATATATATATATATACAGGGTGTCAGAGAATTATCTGTACAATTTTTGGCTGTTATTAAAAGTCAACCATGAAGTGTAGAAATTCCAGTGTTGTCCCATTTTACAGAGAAACTCTAAGTTTTTTCTGATAACAAGTTTTAACAAGTTTTTCTTTTTCAGATATTCATACACATCCCTCATCCTTAATGAATCTATAGGAGAAAGCACAGTGTGTTGAATGGTTTATCGAAACAAAATCAGATACACAAGTTCAACGAAGGTTTAGAACTAATTACAACAGAAACCCTCCATCAAGAGTAACCATACGAGCTTGGTATAAAAGGTTTAAGGAAACTGGAAGTGTAGAGCATAAGAAAGGAGCAGGGCGGCCTCGAACGTCTTTTGAAAATGTCGAGCGCATTCGAGAGGCTTTTGTTCGCAGTCCACGCAAGTCGACAAGAATTGCATCACGAGTTACAGATACCTCGTTCGACAGTGCATGGTCTTGCGTAAACGTTTGAAGTTGCATCCTTACAAGTTGCAAATCTTGCAACAGATTACGCAAGAAGATAAGGTCTCCCGTAAGGAATTTGCAATGACTGCTTGACAGAGTCGACCAGGACAATGCGTTCTTGGCAAGAATCATGTTTTCGGACGAGGCAACTTTTCATGTTTCAGGCAAGGTAAACAAACAAAATGTGCGCATATGGGGGTCACAAAATCCACATTGCATAGAAGAGCACATCAGAGACAGTCCTAAAGTTAATGTGTGGTGTGGCCTGTTACATGATCGCGTGATTGGACCATTTTTCTTCGGTGAATCAACAGTGACCTCCAATACCTACCTGGACATGTTGCAACACTTTGTCTATCCGCAATTGGAAGCACTGCATCCACGCATCATTTTTCAGCAAGATGGCGCACCGCCACATTGGGCCTTGATCGTCCGTAAGTCCCTGAATGAGACATTCCCAAACAGGTGGATTGGCCGGCTAGATCTCCCGACATCACACCCTGTGATTTCTTTCTTTGGGGATTCGTCAAAGATCTTGTGTACAATACGCGGGTGACAGACATTGATGATTTAAAAGCAAGAATCACAGCTGCTATTGAGCGAATTGATGTGGATATGCTGCAGCGTACATGGCAACATTTGGAGTATCGATTGGATGTTTTGCGAATCACTAATGGTGCACATATCGAATGTTTGTAACAACGTTACTTTAATAAAAGAAACTTTTGAAAATATAGATTCTAAATAATCTTGTTTAAGAATTTTACGTGTGTTATCAAGAATTTTATTAAAAGATGAAATTATACAGATAATGTTCGGACACACTGGAATTTCTAAAAAACTTAATGAGATTCTCTGTAAAATGGGACAACACTGGAATTTCTACACTTCATGGTTGACTTTTAATAACAGCCAAAAATTGTACAGATAATTCTCGGACACCCTGTATATACATACAGTGCCCGCGAAAAGTATCCGATCACTCAAGAAAATACAATATTTTCCCTTGATATTCAGAGACACATAATTCACTTTCTATTTGTTCTAGCGACATCTGGTAACTTTGAGGTTGCTCGCTGATATGAGAGCTATCCAACGCATTCTCAAATTAGTGTTCTGGTAGCCTTCGTTGCGGGTGGCTGTGTCTCAAAGTTGTCAGATTTCACTGTTTGTATAAATTTATTGATATTTTGTTATTTTTTACAGAAAGTGGTGTAAATAAAATTTATATATAATGTGTGCTAAAAAACAACTTAAGAGTGATTGTCGAGGTGCTATTGTTGCTTTGCATACATGTGGGAAATCACACAGACAGATAGCTAAGGAATTAAACATATCCCAAAGTACCGTTAATTTATGGGTTTCACGGGCTAAGAACAATGCCGGCCTAACCACGCCAGTCCCTAAAAAACGATCTGGCAGACCGAGAAAAACAAATTCACGAACAGACAAACTTATGAAACGTTTAGTATTGAAAAACCCAACAATAACTGCGAAAGAAATAAAATTTAATATGAATAATTTGTTATCTGGTGTTTCTGAACGAACTATCCAGGAGCGGCTCCAAAAAGAACTCGGATTACCATCTCGCCATGCTGCTAAGAAACCGTTCATTAATAAAAAAATGCGTAAAAAACGTGTCGCATTTTGTAAAAAATATATTCATTGGACTGTTGATGACTGGAAGAAGGTTTTATTTAGTGATGAGTCGACATTTTTGACATTCAGAAGTTGTCCAAAAAAGGTTCGCCGGCCCATTGGCTCAAATAGGATGGACCCTAAATACACCCTAAAGACAATGAAACACCTTCCAAGTGTGATGGTTTGGGGTTGTTTCGGTTACTATGGGCGTGGAAACCTATATTTTCTTCCGAAGAACACAACTATGAATGGTGCACGGTATTTAGCAATGCTACAGGATAAACTTCCAATGGCAATGGCAATCCAAAGGACAAAAACATACATGCATGATGGTGCACCATGTCACAGGGCCAAAATAGTGACAAAATGGATTACTGACAATAAATTTGATATTTTGGATTGGCCTGGTAATAGTCCAGATCTCAGTCCGATAGAAAATATATGGCTAATAATAAAAAATAAGGTTGAATGCCACGACACTGGCTCAGTCGAAAAATTACAAGAAGCCATCAAAAAGGTATGGTGCAAGGAAATATCAGTGGAAGTTTGTCAAAACTTGATTAAATCCATGCCAAAACGTCTAGAACAAGTCATCCAAACCAAAGGACAGATGACAAAATACTAATATAAGGTTAGTATACATTTAAACATTGTTTTTTATGTAAAAAATACAAATTTCCAGGGTGATCGGATACTTTTCGCGGGCACTGTATATATATATTAGGGTGGGGCTGTAGCCCTCGGAAATCTAAAACTTGGTCCAATCAAACCTACCTTTTTTTCTAGTGGGGATCACCCCCAAATAACAAAACTGTGAAGTTTCAGCAAAATTGGACTTTATTTACCTGTGGCTGGGACAATTTGTGTGCTTTTTGGGGTCTACGCGTAGACCCCATTTAGTGAAATCGATCATAACTCGAGAACCACTGCACCTAGGAAGGTCATTTTGTGTGCAGAGTGACCGGAAACATCAGGTTTATATACGACTTTTGAACATATGGTCTAGGGGCTTACTTTTCGAGTTATAGGGTTAAAACTACTTTTTTGTGATTTCGTAGGCAGGTTTCAGCTAGGTAACCCCACTTGAATGAGAGAAATTCTCTTATTTTTGTATGTTTTTGTGAACAATTATAACCAGTGCAGTGGTTATTAGCCACTGCTTAATTATTTACTATTTGCAGGTGACAGGAATATAGTTTTCAATTTTTTTATTAGGAAGTTATGACAATATGATATCAACGACTGCGACAAGGAACTCCACACAATACCACGTTCGTATTCCAAGAAAAGATAACTGAAGATGATCAAGAGATTAACGGATCACGCCTTCCAACAGAAAAGCAGGTGTTACTGTGTTTCCTTTCATTCAAAGATAGCCTGCGAGCAGAGGATGACACCAAGCAGATGCCCATTGTCAGAAGAGCTGCATTGAAGGTAGTTGGGAAAGCCCTGCCTCATTACAACATAGCAGGTATACCAACAATTCAGCAGCACAAAATGGCCCAAAAAATTGAAGGTTTGTTTGAGAAATACAAAAAAATGTTGAAGATCAATGCCAAAGAAAGACAAGATGCCAACTGCCCAAGACTAGTGAGATTTAAAGCTGATCTTCAGAAAACAATGGTGTTTTGGCCACGGTCAACAGTCAAAAGAAGCGGAGATCACCTCATGAAGCGGATAATCAACAGCATGATTTGGATGCAGAGAGGATACCGAAGAAAGCCTCAAAGAAGCGGAAGGAGCCGAATCATCTCCATCCCAGAGTGCACGGAAGCATCGCAGAACTAAGACTGTCGTAGACATCAATGTCCCCCCTGACATACTGAAGAACGAGCTGCTGCAGTCTACAGCCATAAGGAACAAAACTTCACCAACAGTACTGTCAGCTATCATCCACTCCTTCATCTCAGCTTGTAATCGTGGTGACACATCTGGAGTTTACTTACACCACACACAAGTATACAGGTTAGTCTAGACTCTAGTGTGTTGCACTAAAATGTTCATACAATTCGTCATTCAATACTGATCTGAACAATTTCTTTCATCTGATACTCGTTACAAACCAATTCTCTCAATACCTATTGTCCATTTGTCAAGCACTAACCAAACAGTAACTATATCAGTGAGGTACCTACATGGAAATTCAATGTACTGACAAGTTTTAGTTGGGCTGTTTCAAGCGTTGATTCTTGATATGCTTTCCAGGTATCGCATAGCTGCTGGCAAGAACATCAATGACAAGATTCTGGAAGAGTGGCAGCCGCCAACCATCGGAGCTCTACATTGGGATGGCAAACTCATGCAAAGCTTGGTCACAAAATATGACGTTGTTGAGCGATTGCCAGTTCTGGTCTCAGGTACGTAAGCAACTCGTTGTTAACTAGAACTTTGTATTTATTGCAATTTGCTGGAAAAAATCAAACTGTTTAGCAGTTCAGTTGAAACAATAAATCGGCCTTGAAAATCTATTCAAATTCAATGATATTTGTGAACCACTCTAATATACCTCCTTCACAAGCCAACAAGAAAGTGATCTTATGTACTTAAATACCCAGTTACCCACCTACATTGTGTGACTATTCTGTGCCCTTACGTGCACAAAGAATTTACCCAGTTGACTTACTCCTAGGAGACGTTGGTGTGAAGCTGCTCGGTGTTCCAGCCCTACCCACTAAAAGCAACCAGTCTATGGGGGACCTGATCTGTGGTGCAACCTGTGAATTGCTGAGTGAATTGGGGATGTAGCGACTGCATTCGTACCATGGTGTTCGACACCACTGCAGCCAATACAGGTGATTGATTTCCTGATTCTTTTGTACATCTCTTTTTGGATTTTCTACTGCTAATTCTATAACTTTAGTGTTACAATGTTACACTGTTACTAACCCATCTCTTAAATTAAATCTTTCTCCATTTCAGGGCACATAACTGCTGCGTGTGTAGCTGTTTAGACAAGGTTAGATCGGGAGTTGCTGTGGTTGGCTTGTCGTCATCCTGTCACACGTTTGGAATGGTTTGCAAATCGAAACTTCAAACAGGCCCGACATTCAGCTCTTCAAAAGGTTCAGGGATAACTATGGATCACTCACATCCAAAGATCTATCAGATGTTGTCTTTCTGGATTTTGAGGAGGATACCTCAGAAATAGCTAATGCCATATCGTCGATGCTATCAAGTGACAATTTGTGCTACAGGGGAGACTACAAAGAGCTTCTCATCCTTGCCTCTCTCGCTCTGTCGAGGAACACTAGTGGCTTCGTATTTCAAAGTCCTGGTATTCTCCACAAAGCCAGGTGGATTGCGAAGCTCCTTTATACCATTAAAATGGTTTTGCTCGCCAAGATGATCGAGAGAGAGCTCCCCAAAGGGACAGTCTTTGCATCAGGACAAGTTGACAAACTGGTGAGGTTTGTGAAGTTTGTACTGCTCGTATACATCCCTTGGTGGATGGAATGCCCCTCACCAAGCAACGCACCAGTCAATGACCTCAATCTCCTGCAGAAAATCATGAGGTATCCTGACAAAGGGATACAAAGGTCAAGCACCAAAGACATAAAAACTATCTGTGGTATCTCGCAGAGGAATTGGCGCCTCTGGCACTTTCCTCCCACAGTGTCTCAGACTCAGTCAAGACTGAGATAGTGAGCAGAATGAGAGCTACTCAAGCTCCAAATGAGGACATCAACAGGACCAACAGACACTTCACGAAACGGTTTGGAATGGGCTACGGAAAGCCCAAATTCCTTCCTGTAACTTCGGCGCCATTACAACTGGCTGAGTACGCAGGGTCCGACTCGTGGGTTTTTTTTCAATCTGCTTGGACTGGACGCATCATTTGGACCTGCCTCCCCACCAGTGGTCTGAGCATCTATCATACCAAGCTCTTCTAAAAGTGATTGAAAACCTCAGAGTAGCGAATGATAGCGTGGAGAGAGTGGTCAAACTTGGGAGCGACTTTCTGTCTGCAGCAAAGTTTGAGGACAGGTATCAGAATGTGCTACAGGTCGCAGAAAATGACAGGAAGTGTCCCAGACCAGAGAAAACAGCACAATACTCAAGAAATGTGGTTCTTGAGTTTGTGATTTTTTGTATACCGTACTACATAGTGTATATGCATAATAAACATTCTACAATTCAGTAGAACTGTGTTCTTATTGATTTCTTGGGAAGTGAATGTTCGCAAGTTGACATGCAATGATGGTACAACGGGCTTTTTTGCTATAACTCAAAAAGTAAGCCCCGTAGACCATATGTTTGTCCAAAAGTCGTACATAAACTTAATGTTTCCGGACATTTTGCACCCAAAGTGACCTTCCTAGGTGCAATGATTCTCGAGTTATGATCGATTCCACTAAATGGGGTCTTCGCGTAGACCCCAAAAAGGGCACAATTGTCCCAGCCACAGGTAAATAAAGTCCAATTTTGCTGAAACTTCACAGTTTTGTTATTTAGGGGTGATCCCCACTAGAAAAAAAAAAGGTAGGCTTAATTGAACATGGTAAGGGTTACAGCCTGCCTCACCCTATTATATACATACATACATACATATATATATACATATATATTATATATATATATATATATATTATATATATATATATATATAAAAGCTATTGACTTCTCCTTAGAGAAACGGAGCTTACAGATGAACAGAAGGACCAACACAACGGCAAACATTTTCATTTATTTTTTGTACTTCAGACGTTTCGACAAATCTTTTGTCAACATTAGTGAATTAAGTCTTAAAACCTTAAAACAAAAGTAAAAGTGAAAATTACATCAATACAATATTAAAACCATTAAAATTAAAACCTTAAGACAAAATGAAAATTGCATCAATACAAAATAAAATCATTTAAATTTCATCACAATTAAAATTAAATTAAATTACCTCAATAGGTAAATACACAATGTTTACATCCACCTCCATACTTGGCAAAGCCTAAGAGAAAACTGGATGGTCAGAGGATTAGAACGTATATGTCTATGAGAATCGGTTGGTTAGTTAAGAGCTGTAATTTGTAGGATGAACTATTATTGTTAATGGAGGGTTTGTTTCTATAGATGTACAAAGATTCTAAAATTCGGAGTTCTGTGAGGTTATTGGATCTAGTTAAAATTTCAAACTGAGTTTTGTGAAGGGGATGGTTGTTTTCATTACTATGGTTTCTAATTGCGGATTGTGGAGGGCTACTGAGGGGACGGTTGGTACGGACTGACAAGCCCAAATGTTGAGAAAGGCGCACCTCCAGTTCGAGTTGAGTGCTGCCAATATACGCAGCCTTACAGCTTAAGGTTTTAATTTTAATGGTTTTAATATTGTATTGATGTAATTTTCACTTTTTACTTTTGTTTTAAGGTTTTAAGACTTAATTCACTGATGATGACAAAAGATTTGTCGAAACGTCTGAAGTACAAAAAATAAATGAAAATGTTTGCCGTTGTGTTGGTCCTTGTTCATATATATATATATATATATATATACAGGATAGGCCGAAAGTCTGGATCCATAGGAACATTTATTTTCATACATAAATTACAACAAATGGTAAATACTTAAAATGAATATCAACTTTAACTCGTAAATGCGTATCCGTGATACTGTACAGTAGTTCGTACTCCAGTATAAATACTCAAATACTTTTTATTTCAACCCAGAAATGGCTTCGAATCTAACAACAGAAGACCGGGTAGAACTTGTGCTCATGTACGCAAGACAGGGCACTACACACAGAGAAGTTGCTACCCAATTCAATAGAAATCATCCTGATAAGCATCCAGTAACACATGCGACTGTTGGCAAGTTGTTTAAACGTTTCAAAGAAACAGGAAGTGTACATGATCGACGGCGTTCTGGTCGTCCAAAAACTGCAACTGATGAAAATATCTCTGCAATGGTATGTGAAACTTTAACGAATAGTCCAGTAAAGTCAACAAGAAGATTATCAAATGAAACACGCATCTCGAGAACGTCAATTCGAAGAATTATTAAAAATCATAAATTCCATCCCTAAGTGTCTCGATGTCAGAGGCCGCCAATTTGAGCATTTGTTATAATTTGTTGTTTATACTGGAGTACGAACCACTGTACAGTATCACGGATACGCATTTACGAGTTAAAGTTGATATTCATTTTAAGTATTTACCATTTGTTCTAATTTATGTATTAAAATAAATATTTTCCTATGGATCCAGACTTTCGGCCCACCCTGTATATATATATATTATATATATATATATATATAATATATATATATATATATATATATATCGCGATACATATATTATTCATATATCTAGTATCGTAACGCGATACATTTTTGCCACTGTATCGAATATCGTATCGCGTTACTTTTTTTCGCCCCGATACACCACCCTGCAGGTAAATGTAATCTCGACCAAACTTACATTCTTTTTCGGTACATACTGTAGTTACATTTTAAATAATGAGGGTGTAGTAGTTTAAACTTGTTTCAAGGTAAAAAGTAACATCCAAGAAGCTCATTTCCTCAAACGTCAGGGCAAGTGTGCCCCAAGGGTCACCCGAGCCAAAACATAAACAGAGTAAGCGGCCAACTCAATTATACCTGGGCCAGGAGTGAACCACTGTCACACCGCTGGAGTCCGCCAACATAACCACTGAGCTACCAGGCCCTGTAATCATGTTTCAGGTCAATTAATAATTTATTGTTTTTTCTATAAAAGAAGAGCAAATTAAAAAAATCATCATATATATATATATATATATATATATATTATATATATATATATATATATATATATATATATATATATTCAGAGAAACACGAAAGCGATCGAACTGGGGGTAATAATGACCGATGATGCGAAATTCGAAACACAAAATCAGTAGCGATAAATAAAGAAGCAAAAAGAATTGCGGGACAGGTACTAAGAACGTTCAAAGAAAGGGACAGGACACTGATTATACCAAAACTTGAATACTGCTCAGTTTTGATGTCCCCATATAAGAAGGAAGAAACTAATAAACTAGAAGAAACGCACACACATTTCACAGCCAAGATTGATGGCTGAAAAGAACTCAACTACTGAGAAAGACTACGTAAACTAAATCTGTACTCCCTGGAAAGAAGGAGAGAGAGGTACACCATATCTACATATGGAAAATGATCGAAAAACTGGTACCAAACTTCAAACTAAACCCAATTACCATTCAAACAACACTGGAAAATAGGAAAGGCAGAATGTGTAGTGTTCCTAAATTAAAGGCCCGACAAGGGAACTCCTCAACACTGAAGGAAAATAACTTGGTCGTCAAGGGGCCCAAGACTTTTTAACCAGCTTCCAAATGACCTCAGAAACGTCAAAGTTGAAGTCTTCAAGAGAAGACTAGATGCCTGGCTCAGGGCGGTACCAGATGAGCCGGGTGTACCGGGCTATGTACGGTGCAAAGCGCAAGAAAGCAACTCGCTCCTCCACCAAGCCAGACCTAGAAATGGGGCCACCAGCTTGACGTTCGTGTGAAGAGAGAGCAACGCACGAAACAGCAACGAGGTTTTTACATATATATATATATATATGTATGAAAATTATTTCACGAAACACGTGAAAAATAATTATGATGAATAAAACCACGAAGGGAAAGGAAACAGAATGGTGCTCAAGCGCTTTCGTCTAATGACATCCTCAGGAACACTGAAGTACATAAAGAATTACAGCCTATATATAGGTTACAGAAAAAAAAAATTATATTTATATATATATATACAATAAACGGAGAAACACACTTAAAGGATTGTGGGAGGGGCACACAGATTTATGAGGAAAAACTATTGATTTTTAGCACAAGATTAAATGAATTGTTTCAAACCAATGTTATAGATAAAAAAAATATATATATATACAAATTTATACTGGAAATCTGCCCGGGTTTTAGCACTCTACCCTTTTTTGTATATAAAAATTGAAAAATAAAAGTTATTAGGGTGGCATACAAGTTTACCAAAGATTTAGCGTTCTACCTTTCTTATCCAAATCTGTTCTGAAGGAATTCAAAACAACAGGATCGAGTTGAAAAAGACCTTTGCTTATGTTGGTTATTTGTAAGTTGGATAATGGCAGACTCAAGAATATTTCTATTAACAATGTTGCTAGAGTGAAATAAAACTGAAGCATTATTCCAATCAATACAGTGGGATAACTCTGACAAATGGACAAAAAGGGCACTGGACAACTGTCCTGTTCTAATCTTGTGCTAAAAATCGATTTTTCAATTTTTATATACAAAAAGAGGAGTGCTAAAACCCGGGCAGATTTCCAGTATAAATTTTTATATTTTTATATCTATAACATTGGTTGGAAACAATTCATTTAATCTTGTGCTAAAAATCGATAGTTTTCCCTTATAAATCTGTGTGCCCCTCCCACAATCCTTTAAGTTTGTTTCTCCGTTTATTATGTGTATATATATATATATTTTTTTTTTTCTGTAACCTATATATAGGCTGTAATTCTTTATGTACTTCAGTGTTCCTGAGGATGTTATTAGACGAAAGCGCTTGAGCACCATTCTGTGTTTCCTTTCCTTCGTGGTTTTATTCATCATATATATATATATAAACGAAGGTGGGCTGAAAAGTAATGCCTCCACTTGAATAATTCTTGATTGTGTAGAGGTAGCCAGATAAAAACGGTTTTGTGTTGTAACTTGATATCCCCACCCCATTCCAGATTGTGTTGAGGTAGCCAGATAAAACCATAAAACCGGTTTTGTGTTATAGCCTAATAGCCTACACTCATTCCACACGTTGGTTCAATATCGATTACAATAGAAAGGAGTAGAGACGTTCGCTTCAAGTAATGTGTCGTAATTGAATTTTTGACCGCGGAAAGTGTTGCTCCCATAGACATTCATCGGCGAATGCAAGCTGTGTACGGCAATGTGTTGATGCGAGTACCGTTCGACGTTGGGCGAGGCGAGGCAGTGTGAAGCAGAAGCAGGGCAAGAAGATTTACGAGGCAAACCGCGAAGTGGAAGGCCTGTAACGGCAACCGACGAGTCTCATCGGAACTATGTTGACGAACTGATTCGTGGAAATCGTCGCATTAAACAAAATGAAATTGTAGCAATACTCGATCTCTAAAGAGCGAGTGGGACACATTATCAGTATTCTCGGTCTGCGTCAGATGGGTGCCTCACATGCTCACTGCCGAGATGAAAACTGAGACACTACGCATTTGCCATGAAAATTTGCAGCGCTTTGAAAATGAAGGATATGAATTTCTGCACAGCATTGTGACAGGAGACGAGACGTGGGTCCACCATTATGACCCTGAAAATAAACGGCAATCCATGGAATGTCGGCACAAAAATTCACCCGAACTGGTTATGCTTCGCGTCATGTGATGCATGCTGTAGTGTGACTCAGTCTGTGTCCAAAGACAGGTACGGCTTGTTGACATCTTATTTTCTCTCGATATTTACTGTTTTGTGAAGTCATTTTGTATGTTTTGTCGCATTTTGTGCATTTGAATAATGGCTACTGTTGAAGAACAACATGTGTGCATAAAATTTTGTGTTAAGCTGGGCAAGAATGTTTCTGAAACCCATGCCATGCTGAACACAGCATTTGGGAATGACGCCTTAAGTCGGACAACCACTTTTGAGTGGCACAAGCGCTTTAAGGAAGGCCGAACGTCGACGGAGGACGATGCAAGGGTGGGACAACCTTCCACTTCAAGAACTGATGACACTGTTGCTTGTGTTCGTGAAATGAAGTCATGGAAGTCGCAAACGAAATGGTCATTTCGATAGGATCATGCCACGCGATACTCAAGAGAATTTGGGGATGCGTCGTGTGCCAGCCAAATTTGTGCCACGACTCTTGACTGCCGAACAGAAAGAGCAACTTCTTCTTGTGTCTCAAAACCTCCTTCAGCGTGCCAATCTTGATGAAAATTTTCTCAAACATCGTTACGGTTGACGAGACATGGGTGTACGGGTATGACGTTAAAACAAAACAGCAATCATCGCAATTGAAGTACGCGACAGTAGCCATTATTAAAATGCACAAAATACATACAATGACTTCACAAAACAGTAAACATTGAGAACAAAATACGATAACAAGTGGTAAACCGTAACCATCTTTGGACACAAACTGAGTCACACGACAACATGCATGTGATGCGCGCGCAGCATAACCAGTTCGGAAACTTTTTGAACACACCTTGTGTGTGTGTGTGTGTGTGTGTGTGTACACACTGGGATAACACCTTCGTTTTGCTTCCGCCCGAATTGTTCATTCTGACGAAGGTCAGACGTCACTCCACCTTAGATCTACAGTTTGCGTGGAATCCGAACCACGCCCCACCAGCAGCCCAGCATATTATATTATGTATATATACTGTATATGAAAATTTTTATTCATCATATATATATATTTTTTTTTCTTTTCCAGATTTACCGCCGATTCGTACCTAAAGAGACGGTACATATCTCGGCGAGGCAGTGAGTGGGTGATGTCACTGTGCTAGGGGCGGTAGACTAGGGGAATGAGTAAGGGTCAGTCGATGGATAATGGGTAGGAAGGGTACAGTTTCAGATACGATGGAGCAGATGGGAGTGAGTAAGGAAGAGGAGAACGGCTTCCGCTGAAAAGTGGGGGCCGTCGGCGAGTATAGATCGTAGGCAGTTGGGTATGGGGTTTTCGGCCGAGAGAGGGAAACACCTGCGACGGAGAGCGGCCAACTTTGAGCATTCCACCAGAAGGTGTAAGACAGTGATAGGGGTATGGCAGGTAGAGCAAAGCGGGGCTGGCGATTTCGCCATAAGGTGTCCGTGGGTGATGCGGGTGTGACCTATGCGGAGGCGGGCTAGGATTACTTCTTTATGGCGGGACCGGTGGAATGAAGAAGCCCAGTGTCCTATGTGCGGTTTGATCGTGTGGAGTTTATTTTGTGTGGCCTGGTCCCATTCCCGCTGCCATATGGAGCGGAAGTGGGAGCGGAAAGCCGGGAAGAAGTCGGAGAAGGGGAGGGGTCGGGAGGAGGCCGGCAGCAAGCAGGCCGTCTTTGCTGTGCGGTCCGCCGCCTCGTTACCCTGGATGCCGACATGAGCCGGGACCCAACAGAATGCGATTGTCTTATGTTGGAAGATCGTTAAAAAGTGGAAGGTCTGCTGGATGGTACAGACGAGCGGGTGAGGGGAGTTAAATCTTTCTAGGGAGAGAAGTGCACTTTGGGAATCCGAATAAATGACAAAAGAGCTGGCAGAGTGGGTGCGCACAATATCGAGGGCCTCCGTTATGGCGAAAAGTTCCGCCGAAAAAACGGAGGCCTCGCGGGGCAGGCCGACGCTCCGGGAGAGCGGCTGGGACAGAATCACCGCTGAGGAGGCCACACCAGCTTCCGAGCGGGAACCATCCGTGTAAATGGCGATTGCGTCCGGGTGTTGGGTTGCGTGTTCGCGGAAAAGTGACCTGTATATCATGGCGCTCGTGGTAGTCTTCGGTAGGGAACACAGATCTTTGCAGAACTTGATAGGGGTTAGGATCCAGGGGAGGTAGATGCTGAATGAAATGGGGATAACTGAGGGGGCGGGCATGTTGAAAAGATCAAGGAAAGAGCGGACCGCTTCATCATATATATATATATATATATGAAAATTATTTCACGAAACACGTGAAAAATATTTATGATGAATAAAACCACGAAGGAAAGGAAACACAAAATGGTGCACCATTTTGTGTTTTCTTTCCTTCGTGGTTTTATTCATCATATATATATATTATATACTTTTTTAAAACTGACCAGCCAACTATGCCTTTAAGAATTGGTGTTATATTTATGTTTATTATTCGGATATAAATAAAAAGAACATATGTTCATTAATTTTAATTAGTAAAATATGTATGGGCAAGACAACGTTAGAGATGCTAATAACAAGGCTCGGATGTTTAGGCACTAATAAAACTACAAAATAGGCAGGCAAAAAGGCAAAATAAAATACAGAAAAAGGCACAAAAAAGGCATTTATTTTCTTACAATTCAAACAAAACATATCAACACATGAAATACAAAGAAAGAAAAATGGCATGAAAAAAAAGTTTTTATTGATTGCAATAAATGACGCATTTTTTTTTCAAATTTTACGTTTAATTTTACACTTTTCGATGACTTTAGGCAATGTGACACATGCGTACAGCAGAAAACGAATGACCATGTGTCGCGCAGAGTTCTACGACGAAATTACGGTTGCCAGTTAGGAAATAAATTCACAAATGTAGAACAATTAACCCTTAAACTAGCCGCATTAAGAGTTATCTAATTTCAATCGTATTTAGGCTAATGATAACATCATATTTTAAAATCCTTTTTTAATTAATGAAAAATATGACAAAAATGGCGCTTTACCACGATATAGGAAGTTGCCTTATAAATAGGCGGAAAAGGCATTTTATGGCATTTTGCCTGAACATCCGGGCTCTACGTAATAACCTTAGAAGAGAAGACGCTGAGAGGAGAGAGAAGCAGGTTCGAGAGACAAAAGATGTCAATGCTCCGCGAGAGTAAAAGAGTGACAGTGAAATTAAGAAACTGCGAAGACATCATCAGAAAAATACCGGATGATTACGAATAATCTTCCCGATTTGAAACATTTATTACGAAAAAACTAACAAAGCTATAGCGAAAAGCAAGATATACAAATAAAGAACAACTCAAAAAGTTCTATTTAAAAGCTATTGAAGTTCAATATGAGCTCATTTCGTGGCTCTGCAGACATCAAAGCAATATTCCGCTTCCCTCCATACATTCTGTAGCGTATCATACTAAACTTTTCTAACAGCCTCGCTGGTGGAACAAAAACTTCATTTTTAACATACAATGGCGGTCAATGAAAACGGCCGCCGGCGTTTTAATTTGAGTGACTTTTTCTAAATGACTCATCCAATTTCAATTTTGTGGGCATTGCCGTTTAGAGTACTTAAGTATTGTTTCTTAATGAATAGGTCAGTGTTCTCCCAAGCATTGATTGTAAGCGTACACGCAATTAAAGCCCCCAACATTTTGAGTGATTTATTCGCGAGTTTGGTGCCGTTTTTAAGCGTAATTAATTTGCGATTCGAAGCTAATATGGTGAAGCCATTTACATCTCCCGAAATTAGAGGCGCTATATGTTGCCTTAAAAAAGGTTACAGCGTAAGTGAAATTAGTAGAAAGCTAAACATAGCTCGAAGTACTGTACGACGATGGTGTGAGCGGTCTGCCTCTGATCCACATGGTGGCACACCACAACCAAAAGTTAGGCCTGGAAAGAAAAGGAAGACTTCGGAAACAACTGAAAAGCTGATGAGAAGAATAATTTTAAAGTGGCCTTTTATTACTACAAGACCGTACAATTCGTCGTCGACTGCGATCAACTCTGAAATTATCGAGCATGGTAGCAGCGAGGAAACCCCTTCTTACCCGATTAATGAGGAAAAAACGTCTTGCCTTCCGCTACAAATGTGAAGATTGGACGGAAAAAGATTGGGAAAAGGTCATGTTTTCTGATGAAAGTGCCTTTAAAACGATTGACTCACGAATGCGCAGAGTTAAGAGGCCTGGTTGGGAGCGACCGATATGACAGTCGGTTTACAATAAAAACTGTCAAGCACCCAGATGGCGTTATGATTTGGGGCTGTTTTGATGCGAAGGGGCGTGGAGGATTGTATTTTTACCGAGAAATTAAACTATGAATGCGGCACGCTATATACCAGTACTAGACGGGCATTCGCCGAACTTTATGACCATCAATATGAGCGCAATTTTTCAACATGATGGTGCACCATGGCATAACGCCAAAAGAGTGACCACCTGGCTCAATTGCCTGGTAACTCACCCGATTTCAACCCTATTGAGAATCTCTGGAATAATATGAAACGGAAGTTGCAAAATGAAGACATCCGTTACCAAGCTCCAGGAAGCCATAAAAAAATACTGGGTTCAGGACCCGAAACTCGCAAAACCCTAGCACTTTCAGTGGTCAAGAGAATAAAACTTGTACTTCAGTCGAAGGGTGATATGACAAAGTATTAGCCAATTCAAAGTAAGCTTCATAAAATCTCGCATTCTTATCTAAAAGTAACTCTCTCTGCCAAAGGCACAGCAGCACCAAAGGGTGGCCGTTTTCAGTGACCGCCACTGCAGCAGCTCGAGGAAGTCAACAGGGGTGAAATCGGGCGAACGAGCCGGCCAAGGAATGGGCCCCCCACGACCGATCCAACAATCAGACAATTGCTCATTCAGGAATGTTGTAACCACAAAAGCAGCTCATATTGAACTTCAATAAGCTCGTACATAAAACTTTTTGAGTTGTTCTTTATTTGTATATCTTGCTTTTCGCTGTAACTTTGTTAGCTTTTTTCATAATAAATGTCTAGCCCTAAAAGGACGACGCTACATATTGGTAACCTTTCAAATACACGCATTTATAACTTAACCCTACAAACAATTCTGGCGTTAAAGGGTTAAAATCGGGAAGATCATTTGTAATCACCTGGTATTAAACTATAAACTGCGGAGTATATATAGTTTCTGTCATACAGGGTCTAATTGAGAAACAGAGAAAGACGACGACGACGCTATAGAAACGACAAAGGTTAACTCAAAGTACTTTGACAATGTTCAATGTTGCAAAGAAGTCGAAAAAGTACGCGACTATCGGACCTTTGAAAAATGAATGTTTTATTCGATGATCTAAAAGAGATACCTATCTGAAATATTACGAGCTCAGTATGAATCATCTGTCAGTATCCCCAAAACTGATAAGCGATAGAAACACGTTTTTTGAAGAACTACGAGGAAAGTATAACGGACTTCGGCTTCACAACAGATGATATTACGCAAGCTATAGGTAAACTAAAAGCACACTCAGCGGCAGGCCCGGACAAATGGAATGCCACACTGATCAAAAACTGCAAAAATGAAATCACTTAGCACCTATATTGGATATGCAGACGATCACTTGACACGGGAGAAATACCGAGCATCCTGAAGAGCGCGAACATAGTTCCAATCAGTGATGTAGGACTAGAGACCGATCTCGAGACCTTTTTTTTCTGATCTCGGTCTCGGCCATGGTGGTCTCGACTATATCACTGGTTCCAATATACACCGTCTGCCAAAAAAAAAAAAAAGGGTTCACTCTAAAAACAGCCATGAAATCAACATTTATTAATCAATCATAATGAAACTCATACGGAGCAAAACTATGTAAACAGTACGTATATATGGTACGCCAATTTTCAATTATATTAAAAATTAATGATTTTATGAGGATTGTTTATGTTCAACAAATTTTTTTTGGTGAACATCGCTTCAGTTTTCAATTCTGGGAGTCCACAAAGGCGGTAAAACTTTGGTAATAAAATTTTTATTCTCATTTTTTAGTTATAAAATACATCAACATTTATAAAATATAGGAAATGCGTCCATTAAAAAACTATGAAAATAAAAAAAGGATTTTGAATTTCGAAAGAGAACTTAAATCCTAAATTTACAAAAGAAATCAAATTAACATTTTACTCTTTTGGAATTCCTATTAAAAAATTTTTTTCAACGTGTTTCCCTTCTGTTTCAACAATTTTCTTCAATCTTGGACGAAATTCATCAATGGTTCGATCGATCTGCTCCTGTGGTATCTCTTCCCACTTCGCCACAAGAAGCTGACGCGAGTGATCAACATTTCTCACCCTGCTCCTGTAAACTCTGTGCCAAATTTTCCCAGATTCCATAGTCAACAGGGTTCAAGTCAAGACTGTTAGGTGGCCAATTTTGGGGTTCAAGTAATTCGGGGACATTATTTTTTAAGTATTCCACAGTTGCTATCGCTGTACGGGACGTTGCTCCGTCTTGCTGAAAAAGATGATCACCACCGTTGGCCAGATTTTGCATTTCGGGAAGCATGTTTCGCAGCAGAATATTTTGATACTACTCGGCATTGACTTTTACACCAGGCTCAATAAAGTAAATGGATGTTTTTCCTAATTTTGATATGCCAACTGACACCATGACTAGCTGAGAAATGACTTCTGTTTGCAAAAAGTCTGCTATCAGGAATTTCATTCTCACATTGGACTTGCGAGTAAACTCTGTCATTTTGACTGTTCCGAGGTGGCTCTACAGTGAATCTCTTTTCATCAGTGAAAAAAAACCTTTGAAAGTTTATCACAAGGGGGGGGGGGGGGTATTTCCTATATTTCATAAATCTTGTGTTTTATAACTAAAATGAGAATAAAAATTTTATTACCAGTTTTACCGCCTTTGTGGACTCACAGAATTCAAAACTAGAACGATGTTCACCAACAAAACTTGTTGAATATAAACAATCCTCATTAAATCATTAATTTTAAATATAATTGAAAATTGGCGTACATATACGTATACTGTTTACACAATTTTGCTCTGTATGAGTTTCATTATGATTGGTTAATAAATGTTGATTTCATGGCTGTTTTTAGAGTGAACCCTTTTTTTGGGCAGATGGTATATAAAGGAGGAATCGATCCGAGGGCAAAATCTATAGGCGTGTTGCTTACATTTCATCTCGCCAAAATATTTTAAAGAACAGAGAAAAAAAATCTACGACTTTCTGGAAACTCGGAAAAACCAAATGATAACCAACATGGATTCCGGTCAGGAAAATCATGCCTATCATAACTAATGGAACACTATAACATTATTCATGCGCTTGAAAGCAATGAAAACTGTGATGTAATACACACAGACTTTGCCAAGGTGTTCGACAAGTGTGACCATGGAATCATAACACACAAACTGAAATATGTAGGAATAACAGGAAAAGTACAAGAAGAAACTATTAGCTCCATTACTCTTGATAAACATGCTAACTGATATAGATGAGGTTACCAGTAACACAGTAACATCCTTTGCCGATGACACAAATATTAGTTGAAAAATAAGAAACCCAGAGGGTATAGGATCTCCGCAAACAAACATGAACAAAATCTATAAGTGGCCTGAAGGAATACTCGGTGTAGTGGTTAGCGTCGCTGACTACAAATCCATTGGCCCAGGGATCGAGACCCGGTGACGGGAGGCGGCGCGCAGCAAAACCCAGCTGTTCATCCTTCCACACAATAAAAAAGAAAGTGGTTAGTAGATAAATGGGTACCCTGGGTAGCCTAGTGGTTAAGACGCTGGGCTGTTGGTGAGGCATGGTTCGGATTCCACGTTAAACTGTAGGTCTAAGGTGGAGTGAAAAGCTTGACCGTCGTCAGAATGAACAATTCGGGCGGAAGCAAACCAAAGGTCATGAAATTTAACAACGAAAACTTTCAACTATTAACCCGTTAACTGCGCAAACTTCCAGTTACGAGTCGAGCCAAAAACATGGGCTACGCAGAGATATACCTGAAGAAATGTTCAGAAGTGAAAGCCAGTGATATTACGAGTTGCGCAGCAAACGGGTTAAGGTACGAAAAAAAGGAAGACCAAAAATACATAGAATACTATACTCCAAACGGACAGGAAATTCAGAGAAATTCTGAAGTAAAAGATTTCGGTGTTGTAATGTCTGGTGACCCAAAATTTGAAACAAAATAAGATAGCAGTAAACAGAGCAAACAGAATAACTGGACAGATACTGAGAACCTTTAAAATAAGAGATAGGAAAATAATGATTCTTCGTTCGAAAACACCGATCATACCCAAGTTGGAACAGTGCGAGGTCTTAACAGCTCGGGTTGGGCCTCGGTCACTAGTGGGGTTCCTCAGGGTTCCGTTTTGGGGCCGCTGTTGTTTATCATTTACATAAATGATATAGACGGTGGCATCGTCAGTCGGATCGCCAAATTCGCTGATGACACCAAGCTTGGGGCCAATGTTGGGACGCCGGAGGCGATCGAGGAACTGCGTGCGGACCTAGATAGGATAGGAGAGTGGTCCGAAAAATGGGAAATGCCGTTTAATTTGGGTAAATGCAAGGTGATGCACATTGTCTACGCCAATCCCAAGTCGGACTATTCGATGTTAGGGAGTAATATCGAGGCGACTGATTTGGAAAAGGACTTGGGTGTGCTAATTAGCAGCGACCTTAAGTTTACCAAACAGTGCGTAGATCGTGGAAAAGAAAGCCCAGAAGCTGTTGGGTTATATCAGGAGGCAATTTCAGTTTCGGAACAAGGAGATTGTGCTCTCTCTGTACAATTCCCTGGTTCGGCCGCACCTGGAGTATGCAGTGCAGTTCTGGTGGCCCACCCTCAGGAAAGATATTGAGAGGCTGGAGCGAGTGCAGGCGAGGGCCACAAAGTTAATCCCTTCCGTTAGGCATATGGGCTACAATCGACGGTTACGCGCCCTGAACTTGTTTTCGCTGGAAACTCAGAGGCTGCGCGGTCAACTGATCGAGGTTTTCAAGCTCTTCGCGGGTTCAACGATGTCGATTTTAGAAGCATGTTTAGTTTAAATGATAATCCAACTCGCAACAATGGTTGGAAGTTGGATTTGAAACGGTTTAGGACTAGTGTGTGGGAATTACTTTACGTATAAGATCTGTGACACGTGGAACAGGTTACCTTCAGAAGTTGTGAACAGTTCCTCTGTGGATCAGTTCAAGAAAAGGTTAGACTAAATCTTGCACACTATTTGAGGTGTGGAAAATATTCCCTGGCACTGTTGCCATTCGTACCTCCTCGGTATGGGCCGCAAGGCCTTTTGAGGTCCTTTTTTTCCTTGTAACTCCTTATATAAAAAAGAAGACACGAGTCAACTAGAAGGGATTCAGAGAAGCTTCACAGCCAAGACAAATGGATGCAAAGAACTAAATTACTGGGAACGTCAATTAACCTTATAAACTTATATTCACGAGAGAGAGAGAGAGAGAGAGAGAGAGAGAGAGAGAGAGAGGAGAGAGGAGAGAGAGAGAAGAGAGAGAGAGAGAGAGAGAGAGATATATATATATATATATATATATATATATATATATATATATATATATATATATATATATATATTATTATATATATATACCCCCTCGATTAGGTACTCCGGCTTGCCGGGCCAGGGGGCTCGTACACCTCGTGGGTTGTTGGGTTTCCTCAACTCCTCGCGGGGTGTGGGCGAAGAGTTACCTAGTTGCGTTTCCCCCCCCCCCTTTTTTTCCTCTCCCGGAATTTCTTTTGTCTTGACTCGGTCTTGTGCCTCTGTCAATTGTAGTATCCCCCCCCCTCTGTTTGTATTTTGCAGTCTTGGGGTCATCGGGTGCACCCGCCGGGGGCATCGCTCCGTGGCTGAGCCGTGCTCTGGGGACGGTACGGGCGCCCGGACCGCTGCTGCGTCTGGATTGGGTCTTTGCTGGCCCTTAACGGACAAATCTCCGTAGTGCCAATCTGCTGTTTTTAAAACGACAGTCAGGTTGGGGGGCGGGCTACCCGGGACGTTGGGCCTGCGCCTTGAAGGATGCAGCGGCGGATGGTGCATTGCCTTGGGTCCGAGGCTGTCTTTTTTGTAAAGCTATTGTTTATGGGTTCAATTTCAAAACTTCAATCCCCTCCTGTTGACGACTCTGGCCCGCCCTTGGATTTGGATAAGACTTCTACTTCTGGTCGTTCAGCGGCCTCTGCCTCCGCTGGATTGACCTTAAAGCCGTATGGCCCCCTCTCGTCCTCTGCGGCGTCTGGCTCTCGTGGCCGGACTCGTGGTGGCCGTAGGGCGGGGTCTTCGCGGCCCTCGTTCTCTCGCCCACTCTCGGTTACCGTTACACATGGACCTGTCCTGCTGTCAATTTCTGTCCGGTGGACAGGTTCCTTGTTCTCCGCCCTTCCGCTGGCTCCCTTCCGGGCAACTCGGAACGGGTGTTTCAGCCTTAAGACGGGGGTTCCCTGTCGTTATGATATCCGCCCTCTGAAGGATGGGTCTCTTCTTTTGAAGTCCCGTTCTTCGGGGGTGACTGAGTCCCTTCTACAGTTGCAGGATGTTTTGGGTTGCAGAGTTTCTGTGACTCCCCATCCGCAATTGAATCGCTGTCAGGGCACCATTTTCGCTTCCCGTCTGCTGTCAATCCAGGTTGGCGAGTTGCAGGAGGATCTTGCCCCCCAGGGGGTAACGAAGGTCTTCCGCTTTTCGTCGCGCCGGGGTGGTGCTCTTACCCCGTCCGCTCGTCTGCTCCTGACCTTTGACTCCCTTGTGCCTCCGGCCCAGGTGTTCTGGGGCGTGGATGATCGCCGGTCGTGTGAGTTTTCGGTGCGACCGTATGTGCCTGACCCGGTTCGGCCATGTTAGCTCTGCGTGCCGCCGAGAGGGTAAGCTGTGTCCGCTGCGGTGGGCCTGCGCACCGTACCCCGTGCACGAAGCCCCGCGGTGCTCGAACTGCTCGGGGGCCCACCCTTCCTCCTCTCGGGACTGCCCCGTTTTCAAGTTTGAATTCGAGGTGCGGTCCTTAAGGACTACCGAATTCCTTAGTGCGCGGGAGGCGCGAGATAGGGTCCGTGACCGGGAGCCGCGGCGGGGGTTATCCTATGCTGCGGCTCTTGGCCCTGGCGGGTGCTCGGGCCCCTCCCGTGCTATCCCGGCGTCTACCGGAGTGGTGACCCCCTGGAAGTTCCGGGTTGGTGGTCCTCCTGGCGCCGCGGGACCTTCTTGTCCCTCTGCTTCACTTTCAGACATCCAATCTGACTCCCTGCCTACAAGTGCCCCTTCTCCCTCTCCGGCCTTGGGGTCTGCATCCACGCCTATTCGTCTCTAGGGTGGGGAAGGTGATGCCCCGAAGGGAAGGAGGAAGCATCGGAGTCCTCCAGACCCGATCATGACCGCTGCTCGCCCTGCTTCCCCTTCTTCACCGGAGGGGAAGCGGCGCGCCGCTCCTGATCCGCTCGGAACTCTCCCCCCCTATACGGAGGGCTGGTGAGGCGTCACCTCCCGGTGCCCCGACCAGTGTCCGGGTGTCGGTTGAGGTACACCGCCCCACGACACCCTCGATTACTGACTCTGTTCCCATGGTGGACCCGGTCGAGAGGAGCCTGGCCCTTCTTCATGGAGTCTCTCTCCCTTCGGCTCCTGCTGAGAGTGGTCGGGTCTCTCCCCCTTCGGCTCCTGCTGAGAGTGGTCGGCTCTCTCTCCTGGATCTACCTCTCCCACCTGTGGTGGACCTTTCCCCCTCCCCCCGTCAGTACTTGCTTGTCTGATGTGACGAGCGCTCGAACATCTGGTTCTCCCCAGCCCCCCTCTGGTGGAGTCGGGGGTTTCGGCTGGACCCGTCTCGTCTCTCCCCCCCTCAGGGGAGCCCCCCTCTGAACTCCCTGTTCCACTCTCCACCTCTCGTTCTACTACGGGTGAAGCAGCTGCGGGGTCGGTGGTCCCTACCCCCGTTCGGGGTGAGTCGGGGAAGCCGATTCCGTCCCTGGTTACGGACCAATGAATTTCTTGCTCAGCTTGGTTCCGTGGCTATTTCTCTGTTTTCTCTGCCTCTTATTATGCCACTTCTCCTTACAGTTCCATTTCGCATTGGAACTGTAGGGGGCTTTTAGCTAACTGGGAGAACCTTGCCTCCCTGCTGGAGGGCGAGCGGCCTTCCTGTGTTTGTCTCCAGGAGACTATCCTGGCTGCGCGGGGACTCCCTCGTCTCTCTGGCTATGTTGGTTTCCCTTGCACCCCGGATGAGCACACACGCCGGCGGGGTGCGGCGATTTATGTGCATCATTCGTTGCCCTCGCGAGGTGTGCCTCTTCGCACTTCCTTGCAGGCTGTGGCTGTGCGGCTCTTTTTAGATCGCCAGTACACTGCCTGCTCGATTTATATTCCTCCTCATGACCCTCCTTCTCGCGACGCGGTTCGCGAGTTGGTGTTGCAACTGCCTCGACCGTTTCTCCTCCTCGGGGACTTTAACAGTCGCGACCCGGCTTGGGGAGATGTCGGTCGACTAATGTTGCTGGTATGTTGCTCTCCTTAATGGAGGAACTTTCCTTTCGTGCCTCAATTCCGGTGAACCTACCTACTTCCACGAACCCACGGGTTCATCTACCTGTATTGATCTCTCCTTGGTGTCCCTCGATGCCTTACTCGATTTTTCGTGGAAGGTGTTGGGGGACTCTTATGGCAGTGATCATTACCCAGTCTGTCTTGAGCCGGTCGGACCGCAGCCGGGTGTCTCGTCTCGACCGAGGTGGTGCCTTGCGCGGGCTGACTGGCCATCCTTCAGAGCTCGTTCCGTCATTGCCCGTTCGGTGTTGAGCTTTGGCTCTGTGGATGAGAGCTTGGAGTTCTTCGAGCGGGTGGTGATGGGCGTCGCGGAGGACTGTATTCCTCGATCTTCCGGTAACCCGCGGACGCGTAGCGTCCCGTGGTGGACTCCAGCATGTCACCAGGCGGTGTGCGAGAGGAAGAGGGCAACGCGCCGCTTCCACCGCACCCGGCGCGCGGACCACTTGATTGAGATGCGGCGGGCGAAGGCTTTCGCCCCGGACTCTCAAGTTGGCCCGTCGGGCCTCTTGGCGTGCTTTTGTGTCCGGCATTTCCTCGTCTACCCCTTCTGCTGCTGTGTGGCGGAAGGTACGTAGTATCGAGGGGAAGCCGGTCCCTGCTAGTCGCCCTGTCCTTCGGGACGGGGACGGCTTCCTTTCGGATCCTGCTGCTGTGGCCGATCGGCTGGCGGTGCTTTTGCTGCGGTTTCCCGTTCGCCTTCAGCTGCGGATCGTCCTTTGTCGGATGTTACGTTCCCGGCCTGGGAACGAGCCCTATAACCGTCTCTTTACGATGCGGGAACTTCGGGCTGCCTTGGCAACCCGTCGTTCTTCCGCCCCTGGCCCTGATGACATTCCGTATGACTTTATTTGGAATCTGCACCCGATGGCCCTACACTTCTTGCTGGATCTTTTCAACCGGGTGTGGGTTGAGGGGTCGTTCCCTTCCCGTTGGAGGGAGGCGATTGTGGTCCCGATACCTAAGCCGGGGAAGGATCCGGCGGAGGTGGCGGGCTATCGGCCTATTGCCTTGACGAGCTGCTTATGCAAGCTCCTTGAAAAGATGGTGGCCGTCCGACTTTCCTTTACACTGGAGTCGCTTGGGTTATACCCCCGACCCAGTATGGCTTTCGTCGATTTCGGGGTACTCTGGACCCCCTTCTCCTCCTTGGTCATGATGTACGGGAGGCTTTTCCCGCCGGAATCTTGTTCTGGCCGTCTTTTTCGACGTCCAAAAGGCCTATGACACGACCCGTCGGGGAGTTGTCATGGACCGTTTGAAGTCTCTTGGTTTTGTGGGCTTTTTGCCCATTTCTTCGTAACTTCCTCTGCCGTCGCACTTTCCGCGTCCGTAATGGGGCGGCCCTATCTGACCTGTATGTTCAGGAGGAGGGGGTGCCCCAGGGGTGTGTCTTGAGCGTCTCCTGCTTCAATCTGGTCATGTCTGCGCTACCGGGAGCCCTTCCGCCCTCGGTGCGCTGTTCCATCTACGCCGACGATCTGGCTGTCTATGCCGCGGGGACGAGTCCCCCCCTCGTGGAGAGGCAAGTCCAACTCGCGGTCAATCGGGTTGAACGCTGGGCGTCGTCGGTGGGCCTTACGCTGTCTTCCCCGAAGACTTCGTGTGTGGCCTTCCTTCCGTCGAGGAGACGGGGATCCGGCGCCGTCCCGCCTTTAATCTTACACTCGGGGGTCAGCCTCTGGCCCTCGTTCATCAGTGCGTTTCCTGGGTATGGTTTTCGACAGCCGTTTGAGCTGGGTTCCCCACCTTCGCCGGCTGCGCGAGTCTACAAGACGTACCCTGGATTTGCTGGGACATCTGTCGCATACTACATGGGGCGCGGATAGGTGGACACTCCTCCGTTTGTACGTGTCCCTGGTACAGTCAAAATTAGATTATGGGAGTGTGGTGTATGGCTCTGCCTCCCGTACGGCCCTTCGGATACTGGATCCGGTCCTCTCTAGAGGACTGCGCATGTCATCTGGCGCCTTCCGCTCCTCTCCGGTTGATAGTCTGCAGGTTGAGTGCGACATCCCTCCCTTAGTGCTTGGCAATGAGGAACGACCTCCGATCCTCAATCTCCGGATTCTCCATCTTCCCAACTCTCCTCTGTTCCAGGTGGTTGAGAGGGCATTCTGCCGGGATGGGGGTTGGTATTTCACCGACACGGTGACCTCCCTCCGTTATACCGGTCTCTTTCAGGGGTGTTGCACCTTGGGAGAGCACCCCTGTTGCGTGCTGTAGGGCGTTGCGCCCCGTTCGCAGGACCGATTCTGACTCTGCCTTGCTTCGGTCTCTGTTCCTTCAGCATGTGTTGCGGTCTTCACAGATGGCTCGAGGTCGTCCGGGGGCGTTGGGGCCGTGGCTGTTCCCCAGTCGTTTGCCCTTGCTCCCCGATGTACCCGTCTCCCTGATGAGGCTTCCGTTTTCACAGCGGAGCTCTATGCCATTCTGAGCGCTCTGGAGGTGGTGCGGGAGCATCCGGATGGGTCGTTTGTCATCTATTCGGATTCCCGCAGTGCCCTGGAGTGTTTTGACCCTGTCCACCCACTGGTCCGACGAATCCAGCTACTGTGCCATATCCTTGTCGCTTTTGTTGGCAAGGTGGTGGTATTTTGATGGGTCCCTGCACATGTTAACGTGGCTGGGAATGAGGCTGCCGATCGAGCTGCCCGTTCCGCGTGCCGACTACAGGTTTCACCCGTGTCCCACCCCTTTTCCCATTATATCCCTGGCTTCCGTAGGTTTTTGCGCTCCCAGTGGCAGAGTCGCTGGGATAGCGCTACAGATAACAAACTTTGCAAGATTAAACCCAAATTGGGATGTTGGGCCTCTTCCTTCCATCGGTCGCGCCATAAGGTGGCGGCTCTGGCCCGCCTCCGGATTGGCCACACCCACCTGACCCATAGCTATTTGATGGCCGCGGACCGGGTGCCCCGATGTTCCAATTGTAACGTTTTACTTACAGTTGCCCACCTCCTGGTGGAGTGTCCGCTTCACTCTGCGCGCAGCGCAGAGTATTTTCCCCTTTTGGAGAGCGTCGGGCCTTGTGATAGGCTTGGCGCTATTCTATCTGAAGGTCCCTATTTTTCGATAACCGGGTTGTTGTTCTTCCTCTTTCGCTCCCGACTTCTTTACCGGCTGTGACTCCGCTATGATATTTTATTTTTTTTTTTTTCCCCCCTCCTCCCCGTCTTTTGTTCATTTCCGTTAGCTGTTCCATAGTCTTCGTCCTGTGTTCGCTCTGCTATCCACCTTTCTTTTGGTGGCCATGAGCGGTCATACTTTGAAACAAAACAAAAAAAAAATTATTTTATATATATATATATATATATATACATATATACACACAAGGAGTTACAAGGAAAAAAAAGTACCTCGAAAGGCCTTGCGGCCCATACCGAGGTACCAATGGCAACGGGTGCCAGAGAAAATTTTCTACACCATTATGTGTTACAAGGAGTTACAAGGAAAAGTACCTCAAAAGGCCTTACGGCCGATACCGAGGAGGTACCACGGAAAATTTTCTACACCCTCAAACAGTGTACAAGATTTGGTCTAACCTTTTCTTGAAGTGATTCACAGAGGAACTGTTCACAACTTCTGAAGGTAACCTGTTCCATGTGTCACAGATCTTATACGTAAAGTAATTCCCACACACACTAGTCCTAAACCGTTTCAAATCCAACTTCCAACCATTGTTGCGAGTTGGGTTATCATTTAAACTAAACATGCTTCTAAAATCGACATCGTTGAACCCGCGAAGAGCTTGAAAACCTCGATCAGTTGACCGCGCAGCCTCCGAGTTTCCAGCGAAAACAAGTTCAGGGCGCGTAACCGTCGATTGTAGCCCATATGCCTAACGGAAGGGATTAACTTTGTGGCCCTCGCCTGCACTCGCTCCAGCCCTCTCAATATCTTTCCTGAGGGTGGGCGACCAGAACTGCACAGCATACTCCAGGTGCGGCCGAACCAGGGGATTGTACAGAAAGAGCACAATCTCCTTGTTCCGAAACTGAAATTGCCTCCTCATATAACCCAACAGCTTCTGGGCTTTCTTTTCCATCTCTACGCACTGTTTCGTAAACTTAAGGTCGCTGCTAATTAGCACACCCAAGTCCTTTTCCAAATCAGTCGCCTCGATATTACTCCCCAACATCGAGTAGTCCGACTTGGGATTGGCGTAGCCAATGTGCATCACCTTGCATTTACCCAAGTTAAACAGCATTTGCCATTTTTCGGACCACTCTTCTATCCTACCTACGTCCGCACGCAGTTGCTCGATCGCCTCCGGCGTTCCAACATTGGCCCCAAGCTTGGTGTCGTCAGCGAATTTGGCGATCCGACTGACGATGCCACCGTCGATATCATTTATGTAAATGATAAACAGCGGCGTCCCCAAAACGGAACACTGAGGAACCCCGCTAGTGACCGAGGCCCAACCCGAACTAGCCCCTTTAATTACAACCCTCTGCCGCCTATTACTCAGCCAGTTTTCAATCCACCTACCTACTTCCCCACCGATAGCCAGCGCGCGCACTTTCGCCATTAGCCGGCAGTGAGGTACTTTTTAAAGGCTTTCTGAAAGTCGAGATGAAGTATATCAATCGCCCTACTCTTATCATATTCACTCAGCATGACGTGGAAAAACTCGAGCAAGTTGGTGAGACACGACCTATGCCGTCTAAACCCATGTTGGGAGTCCCCAAGCAGCTTGTAGGAATCCAAATGGTCAACGATCCTATCCGCTATTATCCCCTCTAATAATTTACCTACAACTTAAGTGAAACTAATGAGACGATAGTTCCCTGGACTTTCGTGATCACCTTTCTTAAAGATAGGGGTCACGTTGGCTTCCCTCCCGTCACCAAGCATCTGGCCCGTCTCCAACGATTTGTTGAAGACTGTAGCCAGGTGTGGAGCCACCTGGTCGCGCACCTCCCGCAACACTGGGGAGAAACTGGTCTGGCCCAGGAGCCTTAAACGCGCTCAGTTTGTCTATTCTATCGGCAACGACTGTCGCGGTACACCGAACACTATCCAGACCAGCACTTTCGTGCCTGAGGCCTGGCTCGGGGATGATGCGGGTGTCCTCCATGGTGAACACTCCCGCAAAGTACTCATTAAGCACATTGGCGATGTGGCTTTCTAATTTTACTCCACCTTAGACCTACAGTTTAACGTGGAATCCGAACCACGCCCCATCAGCATCCCAGCGTCTTAACCACTAGACCACCTAGGGTACCCATTTATCTACCAACCACTTTCTTTATTGTGCGGAAGGATGAACTGCTGGGTTTTGCTCCGCGCCGGCTGCCGTCGGGTCTCGAACCCTGGGCCGATGGATTCGTAGTCGCTAACCACTACACCACCGAGGGGTGTGTGTGTGTGTGTGTGTGTGTGTGTGTGTGTGTGTGTGTGTGTGTCCTCATCTACCCCTTCTGCTGCTGTGTGGCGGAAGGTACGTAGTATCTAGGGGAAGCCAGTCCCTGCTAGTCGCCCTGCCCTTCGGGACGGGGACGGCTTCCTTTCGGATCCTGCTGCTGTGGCTGATCGGCTGGCCGGTGCTTTTGCTGCGGTTTCCCGTTCGCCTTCAGCTGCGGATCGCGCTTTATCGGAGGTCACGTTCCCGCCCCCTGGGAACGAGCCCTATAACCATCTCTTTACGATGCGGGAACTTCGGGCTGCCTTGGCAACCCGTCGTTCTTCCGCCCCTGGCCATGATGACATTCCGTATGACTTTATTTGGAATCTGCACCCGATGGCCCTGCACTTCTTGCTGGATCTTTTCAACCGGGTGTGGGTTGAGGGGTCGTTCCCTTCCCGTTGGAGGGAGGCGATTGTGGTCCCGATACCTAAGCCGTGGAAGGATCCGGCGGAGGTGGCGAGCTATCGGCCTATTGCTTTGACGAGCTGCTTATGCAAGCTCCTTGAAAAGATGGTGGCCGTCCGACTTTCCTTTACACTGGAGTCGCTTGGGTTATACCCCCCCGACCCAGTATGGCTTTCGTCGATTTCGGGGTACTCTGGACCCCCTTCTCCTCCTTGGCCATGATGTACGGGAGGCATTTCCCCGCCGGAATCTTGTTCTGGCCGTCTTTTTCGACGTCCAAAAGGCCTATGACACGACCCGTCGGGGAGTTGTCATGGACCGTTTGAAGTCACTTGGTTTTGTGGGCTTTTTGCCCACGTTTCTTCGCAGCTTCCTCTGCCGTCGCACTTTCCGCGTCCGTAATGGGGCGGCCCAATCTGACCTGTATGTTCAGGAGGAGGGGGTGCCCCAGGGGTGTTTTAAGCGTCTCCTGCTTCAATCTGGTTATGTCTGCGCTACCGGGAGCTCTTCCGCCATCGGTGCGCTGTTCCATCTACGCAGATGATCTGGCTGTCTATGCCGCGGGGACGAGTCCCCCCCTCGTGGAGAGGCAAGTCCAACTCGCGGTCAATTGGGTTGAACGCTGGGCGTCGTCACCTCGGAGGTCGGAGGTCGTTCCTCATTGCTAAGCACTATCTCCGGATCCTCCGTCTTCCCACCTCTCCTCTGTTCCAGGTGGTTGAGAGGGCTTTCTGCCGGGATGGGGGTTGGTATCTCACCGACACGGTGACCTCCCTCCTCGATGGTATGGGCACTCCTCCTCCATCCGTTATACCGGTCTCTTTCAGGGGTGTTGCACCTTGGGAGAGCACCCCTGTTGCGTGCTGTAGGGCGTTGCGCCCTGTTCGCAGGGCCGATTCTGACTCTGCCTTACTTCGGTCTCTGTTCCTTCAGCATGCAGCCTGTCACTCTGCATGTGTTGCGGTCTTCACAGATGGCTCGAGGTCGTCGGGGGGCATTGGGGCCGCGGCTGTTCCCCAGTCGTTTGCCCTTGCTCCCCGATGAGGCTTCCGTTTTCACGGCGGAGCTCTATGCCATTCTGAGCGCTCTGGAGGTGGTGCGGGAGCGTCCGGATGGGTCGTTTGTCAGCTATTCGGATTCCCGCAGTGCCCTGGATGGCCTGGAGTGTTTTGACCCTGTCCACCCACTGGTCCGACGAATCCACCTACTGTGCCATATCCTTGTCACTTCTGATGGCAAGGTGGTATTTTGCTGGGTTCCTGCACATGTTAACGTGGCTGGAAATGAGGCTGCCGATCGAGCTGCCCGTTCCGCGTGCCGACTACAGGTTTCACCCGTGTCCCTCCCCTTTTCCGATTATATCCCTGGCTTCCGTAGGTTTTTGCGCTCCCGGTGGCAGAGTCGCTGGGATGGCGCTGCAAATAACAAACTCTGCAAGATTAAACCCAAATTGGGATGTTGGGCCTCTTCCTTCCATCGGTCGCGCCATAAGGTGGTGGCTTTGGCCCGCCTCCGTATTGGCCACACCCACCTGACCCATGGCTATTTGATGGCCGGGGATCGGGTGCCCCGATGTCCCAATTGTAACATCGTACTCACAATTGCCCACCTGCTGGTGGAGTGTCCGCTTTACTCTGCGCTGCGCGCAGAGTATTTTCCCTTTTTGGAGAGCGTCGGGCCTTGTGATAGGCTTGGCGCTATTCTATCGGAAGGTCCCTACTTTTCGGTAACCGGGTTGTTCTCCTTCCTCCTGTCTTCTTTACCGGTTGTGAGTGATAATTCCCCCCCCCACCTCCTCGTCTATTGTTTACTTCCGTTCGCTGTTTCATAGTCTTCGTCCTGTGTTCGCTCTGTTATCCACCTTTCTTTTGGTGGCCATGAGCGGTCATACTTTGAAACAAAAAAAAATATATATATATATATATATATATATATATTAGGTGTTTCATACCTATAGGGTAAAATAAAAATGAGCTTGGAGTTTTAATCCACACGTTTCTCCGTATTCTAAAGAACAAGAAAACACGTTTGTGCAAGTTTGAACCAGATCGCGCTGCATTTAGAGGTCCCCAACTTTGACGACTTTTTGTCAGTTCATTTCTCGCCTGCCTGCAGTGAAGACGGTTTTCTTCGTCACTTGAGCGGTTCGTGTTTTATAGCCTATTGGACAACTATGGAGGTAATTATATATGCTACTAATTATCTCATTTTACTGTGGTATTGAAATTTATTATTATTTAATTTCTGTCATTTTACTGTGGTAGTGGTATTTATTATTAATATTACATGAAATTAATTAGTCTGTTGCATATTGGACAACTAAGCTGGTAATTATTTATGATACTAATTAATGTAATTTTACTGCGGTATTGAAATTTATTTAATTAATGAATTGTCAAAGAGAACGTAGTGTACACGTATCAGTTTTATAAATAAAGAAAAGCAGTAACTGGGACTCGAACCAGTGTCATAGCCGTTTGGCGGCATCGCTCAAGTCGGCGTACACAGCACGCTATCCACTCCCTAGATGGTGTAGTGGATAGCGTGCTGTGTACGCCGACTTGAGCGATGCCGCCAAACGGCTATGACACTGGTTCGAGTCCCAGTTACTGCTTTTCTTTATTTAATTAATGAAATTAATTACGATGTGAAATTATTTAGTTTGTTTTCTTTTCCAGGTGTCTACCAGAGCGAAAACAGAAGTGTTTCTTATTGGCCAGACGGATGCGAACATCACATCAAGTGGCCTTCCAACTCGGTTGCAAGTACTCAAAAAGTACTTTTACCACCAAAAGGAGCAAAAATTTGGACGTACTAAATCGTGGCCGGTAATTTCGTCCGGTGCTATTTCGTCCGGTGCTATTTCGTCCGGTGCTATTTCGTCCAATGCAATTTCGTCCAGTAAACAAAAACGAAAAAATTATTGTCGCTAAAATTTAACAAGCGGTTATGTTCGTCCGTACATGATCTAGGGACAAGCAGTTATGTTCGTCCGTACGTGATCTTGTAAAGAAAGCTGTAATGCTGATAAGAAAGTTTAGTTCAACTTAGTTCCTTTCGTACACTTATAAAGAAAGCTTGAAGTTGAAACCCAAAAATGCCATATACAATTAAAAGCAGTCGTGGTGGCTCAAAGTTGGTAGATGATTTAAATTACATCTACAGCTTTCATTCAAAGAATAGTGACCGCAGCAAGACATATTGGCGATGTGAAGTGAAAAATTGCAGTGCTAGAGTCCATACTATGCCAGATGATCCGAATTTCACAATATGCAAGAAAACAGACGCACATGAACATTGCGCGTCTGCGGCGAAACCTACTGCACATAAGGTCATTAATGACATCAAAGAAAAGGCAATTACTTCTCAACAATCTTCAAGATCATTAATTGCTAATGCTTCCTCGAACCTGGATGACTTATCACGAGCAGAACTGCCATCAATTAAAAATCTTGGACGAAATATTAGAAACTGGAGGCAACAGAAGGAAAATGCACTACCAATCCCAAAGGAAAGGAACGGCTACAGTATACCCGTCTTTCACATTTTTAGAAAACGGATAAAAATTTATTTTGTTCGATAGTGGTTCTAATGATGAAAATAGAATATTAATTTTCGCTACTGAAAAAAGGATTGGATGATTGATTTGAAGTGCAATAAAAATTGGGCTTGTGATGGAACGTTTAAGTGTTGCTCTGATATCTATTATCAATTGTTTACGCTTCATGTTGTCATAGAAAAGAAAAGTGTAACAAGATTGTTTGCTTTGTTGCCGAATAAGACCGAAGATGCTTACGACCGGCTTTTTTCAACTTTGAAAGATCTCTATCCTGATTTGACTCCAGTCATTGATGATAGATTTTGAAAAAGCTTCTTTAAAGGCATTTGAGTGTTTTTCCGAATGTCGTAATTACTTGCGGTTTATTTCATCTGGCCAAAAATATATATAGAAAAATAGTCGATCTTGGATTAAAAGTCAGATATCATACAGATAAATAATGAATTTTGTCTGAAAATAAAATGCTTTACAGCTTTGGCATTTCTACCAATATCCGACGTTATTGAAGGCTTCTTAAGTCTTATCGATGACGATGATCTGCCTCAAGAGTTTGTAAGTTATTTTGAAACCCTCTACATTGGAGGACTAAGAGGACGAGGAGCTAGACAACGAAGACTTGCACCAACGTTCCCAATAGAAATCTGGAATGTCCACAGTAGAACTTTACAAGGCTTACCAGGTACCAATAATAGCATTGAAGGCTTCCATAATGCATTGTAAAGTTCCATAACGAACAGTTATCCAAATATTTGGAAGATGCTAAAAGCACTACAGGGAGAAGAGAGTTTGGCCCAGTTGAAAATAATTCAATTTGATGGAGAAGAAAACGCCACAAAGAAGAAGTACAAAGTGATAGATGCCAGATTGAGGAACCTCGTCCTTAAGTATGAGAGCGAATTCAAAATCCAATTTTTAAGACGAGTTGCAGTGGTTATGCACACCTTTTAATTTTTAAGTTGTTTTACTATCACTATTAATAAATACTTTATTTGAATTTGTCTCTATTTTTAAGTATGAGATTGAATTTTAAATACAATTTTTAGACGAATTGCAGTGATTATGCACAATTTTTAATTTTTAATATTACTATTAATAAATACTTTGTTTGAAATTGTCTCCTTTTTTTTAGCTTGAAATAAATTATATTGACTAAACGGACGAAATCGCACTGGACGAAATAGCACGGGACGAAATTGCATTGGACGAAATAGCACGGGACGAAATTGCACCGGACAAAATTACCTAGAACCGTACTGAATGCCTGAACCTGTGCCTGGATGCCTGTCTCATATTTTGGGAGAGAGCGAGAATCCCCATGATGCGTCGAGATTCGGCCTTGAGGAAGATGGAATCCCTTCTCAAGGAATACGACCGGCTTGTGAAGCACAAGTCACATAAAGCAGAGTCCTTCCGAGTGAAGGAGGCGATGTTCAAGGAGGCAATAGCGAAGGAGATCATGGACATTGCTCATTCACAGGCTAAGGAAATGATGAAGAATCAGGAGGACATCCACTTTCTCGACACGCAGCGTGAAGATCCAAATTCCTGCAGCATGGGCCCTGTTGACATGAAGCTTCACTATAAGGAGATTAGGAAAAGGAAGAGGCTGGACAAGATTAAGGAACAACAGGAGAAGGCCAGGAAGGAACAAGGAGCTGCAGAAGATACGGGGGCTTTAGTGATTTCAACTTCGTCAGAGACTGACTCAGATGTCGTTGACCCAACCGTGGAAGTTTTTCCATCCTCCTCCAAGGGAAATACCAAGAAGCGACGCAGGAATCTGATCTCACAGGATGTGACGACTACCTACGATCGGCTGAATATTTCGTACCGCGATTCAGCTATGTCGTACGCTGCAGCGGCTAAATCACTAGGTTTTGACTTGTATGAACTGTCCATTTCTGCCAGTACCATGTACCGCACACGCAAGGCTCTCAGGAAGGTGGCTGCTGAAAGTTATCAATCCGACGAAGTTTGTCCTGGTCAGCCTCTTGTCTTGCATTGGGACGGTAAGCTCCTACCTGACAATGAGCAATGGAAGGAGAGCGTTGACCGGATCGCCGTCCTCGTCTCTAGCGACGGCAAGGAGAAGTTGCTCGGCGTTCCTAAGGTGACGTCCGGAACCGGCGAGAAGATAGCGCGAGTTTGCTTGGATTTGGTCAAGGAACACAGGATGGAAGAGCGCGTGCGGGGACTGTCTTTCGACACGACAGCGTCGAACACCGGGATTCATATCGGGCCTGCGTCCTGATTGAGAAAGGTCTTGGCAGAGAACTCATGTACTTCCCCTGTCGGCATCACATCTATGAAGTCATCCTCAGCTCCGTCTTCAAGCGTGCATACGGCCCTTCAAGTGGCCCCGATATACCCGTTTTCAAGAGGTTTCAGGCACAATGGAAGTTCATCGACCAGTTGGACGTGCGGCCGTACGATTTTGCTCAAGTCAATGACTCTATGAGGGAACTGAGGGAGAAGTCAGTCCTGCTGGTGAGAGGGATGGTGAGCACGTCGCATCAGCGCGATGACTACAAGGAACTGCTACAGTTGGTTCTCATCTTCCTGGGAGAAGCAAAAGTGGTGGATTTCCCTCTCAGAGCCCCTGGCGCTTACCATCACGCTCGATGGATGGCGATAGCCATCTACTCCTTGAAAGTAATTCTACTGAAGAAGCAGTTCAAGATGTCGAGTCACGAGTTGGAAGCTCTGACAGCCGTAGGTCTCTTCGTGTCCCTCGTCTACATCCGAGGTTGGACTCGTGCTGCAACCTCAAGCAAGGCTGCCGCAGTTGATCTGGAATTTCTGCGTGACGCGGAAGCCTTTGCCATGTCGGG
The DNA here is from genome assembly GCA_023014485.1 of Bathynomus jamesi. NCBI lineage: Eukaryota > Metazoa > Arthropoda > Malacostraca > Isopoda > Cirolanidae > Bathynomus > Bathynomus jamesi. The sequence continues at coordinate 1,684,486 of JAJOZX010000040.1, read as the reverse complement.
ATATTCGTGTGTTAACGCTGCGCAAGAAGCCATGTCTCGACACCTATGGTACATCTCTGAGACTCTTATTGCCATGGCGTTCTTCGACGCAGATGTGGCAGATGAAGAAAAGGCTCAGATGGTCGTCAGTTTGGGTAAGCCCATCGAAAAAGGAACTCAAGCGATCCCAAGGGAAGAACGTCAGGAATCTTGCCTCGAAACACCTGGCGGAGTTCGTGACAGGAAAGACGATGGCTTTCTTTCATGCATTCGACTTGGACACAGAATTCTTGAAAAAGCCAGTTGCCGAGTGGACTGAAGTAGAGGGCTTCAAGCAAGCAGCGGCAACTGTTAACAAAATCTCTGTCGTCAACGATCGGGCCGAAAGAGCCATCGCGCTCACCAGAGTTCAACTGTTCTCTAACGAAGAGCAGCAGCAGTATTTGCTCAAAACTGTGATGCAGCATAGGGCGAAATACCCGAATAAAACCAAGAAGGATTTCATGGACAAATGATTCGCAAGAAGTGGTTATGTTTTTTGTATCTTTGTGAAAATGTGTAGTGAAATGGTACTCGTTTGTTGAATAAAAATTCATTGACAGATTTTTGTTTAATTTTTTCCATTTATGATCTGCCAGAGCATCAAACTGGGGACCCGTAAACTTTAAACTATTGAATTAATACTTCGGTTTATCAGTCTCCTCAGCAAATGGAACAAGGGGATCCATGTGGATTAAAATTTTTCCAAACTTTTAATTTATGAAACACCCTAATATATATATATATTATATATATATATATATATATATATATATATATATATATATATATATATATATTATTTATTCATTGAAAATAATGGAAGAACTAGTCCCTAATCTTACTTTGAACCCTATAACCACTTTGCCAACAGGGAAAAAATATCATAGAAGAGGAAGACTGTCGTGTTCCCAAATTAAAGGCTAGGCAGGGAATATCCTCACCCTTAAAAGAAAAGTTTTGTTGCGAGGACCAAGCCTGTTCGACCAGCTGCCCAAGAAACTAAGGAACACCAGTGTTGACGGGGTGAATGTCTTCAAAAGAAGACTAGAGGCCTGGCCATGTGAGATGGAGAGCACAAGAAACCAACTCTACTTCACCAGGCCAACTCAAGAGGAGCAACAAGACTCTTGACCTTTGTGAAATGAAGAATCATCGCACGGAACATTTGAAAGGTATGCTTGACTACTATTGCGATAGTGATAAAACTAAAACGAACATAGCAAAATTTTCTTTAGATCATAGTTTTTTCCACCCTATTTATAATCTGGGATCAGCAAAAATAGTATTGCATCTCGCGTTTGGCATTTTGAGGTTCTTGAACCAATTCCTCGAAAAAAGTGGGTACGCCCAACTAAATTAATAGATTCACAATGTTTAATGTCATATAATATGAAGTCGAAAGATTTCTATTGACTGCATACTACTACTCTAGCTCGTTAATCTGAATCTCACTTTCTCACCATCTCCCCGGTAGGCATTTGGTTGCTTGTCAGTCCACGTCTCAGAAAGGTTCTCCACCATCTTCGGTCAAGATAAATCTACACCTACACCTTTCTTTTGAATAGCTACTGCAAAGTTCCGCATCCGTCACAGCCAAGGTCTCCCAACCGATCGTTCTCCGTGTGGTTACCATTCTAAGTACATTCTTGGATATTCTGCCACGCCCATACCATCTGAGCTACATCTTTTTCACAAAATGACAAATAGGGTGAATATTTAACTAGCTTCTTATGTTAACATTTCTTTCTACCCATCAATGTAACTCCTGTTATTAATTTGAAGACTCGTTTCAACGATCAGGTATGACTTTTGGTCTTTGTTTATCAGCGTCAAGATTGGGGGGGCACTTTTACTTCTTTTTGTAAGATTTTATTTTTTAAGAGTGGGCAGAGGAAGCCACAACTATTACTGAATTCCGTTATTCTGTGCCATTTCTGACTGCAAGAGATTTTCGTAATTAAACTATCCCAAAGCATTTAAAATTAGACTATTTAATGGCTTTTCATTTAAACAAATTACACATAGTTCCTCGTTTTAATGCCATACTTTGTCGTCAGACTAATCTTCATTTCGTATTCTCTAAGAATATTTCGCCACATGTTTATGGCACCTTACAATAATTGAGGCGCTCCGGACAACGAGCTGACAAGCGCCAAAATTAAAAAAAACAAAGAAAAATGCAGTTACACTTTGTCAGCTTGCAAAATGCCATAACTTTTGAACCAATAACGATATTTGATTGATTTCGACCATACGTACAGGTCCACAATCTGCTCCCTGACTCACCCACGGGATAGAGGAAGGGTGGGGGAATATAGTGGTATAAATAACTCAATTCTGGACCCACTAGCACTTGGCAGGTTGTGTCCGGAGGGCCTCAATTGTTCTATGGAGACCGTGATCAAAGCGACATCATCTACGCAGGCAAGAGTATCTTCATTTTCATCATTGGGAAGCAGCTTGGAAAAATAATGCAAAAAGAGTTGCGATGAAATAGCAAAGACGCGCCTACGATAAACCCCCCGACCTATCTTTTATCTAAATTCAAACTTGGCAAAGTAAAAAAAAATTATGTTTTTAAGATTTATCTTTTCCAGACCAAGCAGATATAGGTTAAACCTGTTCATTTGTGAATAAATAACACCTTTCAGTTGTTGCTGGTCAGACAATTAAAATAAAGAGGGTGAATATTCTTAAATTGGAGGGTACTGGCCAGCTGGAGGTGCCTCTGGATAATGCTTCTTATCTAGGTAATTTCGGTGCGAAAGACAATATAATTGATTTTACATAGTCCGTCTCTCAGCGCGGTCGCCATTGTCATTCAACAAAAACAATACGTTGATGAAATGGTGGCTTCTTATAAACAAAAAAAAATTACGTAGATTAGATTAAATACTCTAGTTTCATGCCATCCTTTATTTCCTACCGTCTACTTACGTGTAATTGAGTACACGAAAACTGTCCACATGGTGTAAATGAATTTTGAAGATACTGTATTCATTACACTTTTTCCTACAAATCTCATCACAACTATTTTCTATCAGCAGTGGCTAGCAAAGAGCCGTGTCTAAGGTTGCAAAGGAATGGAAACTTTCCAATAATGTCCTATTTTAGACAATTTTTAAGGTTTATTAGATACTTTTCGGAAACAAACGGCAAAATGTAACAGTTAAACATTTAAAGTTCTGGTTTCTTATATCAACTGTTTTTATCGAGTTTAGGCGAGTTTGCTAGAAATATATTTGGCTAAAAGTAATGATTTAAAATGAACATGCGGGAAATTCACGTTTTAATATTAAATTGGTAACACATTTTTAAATGGGGAATTTCCTTCTTGCGAAATAATTAGGTGTTAAAAGAATTTTCAAGGAGTGGTTTCCCGCTTCAACATCAACACGCTGCTGCCAGATGCCAGTTTTATAATAAAACGAATCATTTGCTAATATTACCATTCGCATTTTGAACTGCTTTTCTCGGCTGCATTATTAAATTACGCAGAATACCCTGATTCAAGAATATGCAGCTGTTCGTTTCATGGAAAAAAAGTTTCCGAAAATTCCCCAAATTTCGCTCAAAATTCCAGAAAATTTCACAACCATAGTCTATTCTATACTTTACTACTACGGTATCGTGTGCGAAAGCTTTACATGCCCATATACTGTAAATGTAAACATGGCGTGTGTAACTATTTTAATGTGTCTTCCTTCTTTCTTGGGCCACTCTAGAGTGGTGACGACAGTCTTTGTTATCCCATAACTTTCGTAATAATCGCTGCTGCGAATTTCCGAGATACTAATCTTACTCACAAGGAAAGATGCGTCATTGTGACCCGCTTCCTGGCCGCTGGATCCGAAAGCAGGGAGGAACGCATTGACTTGCCAGCGAAGTCCCCAGACTTAACTCCGATGGATTTCTCTTTTTCTGTTGATACCACGTCGAAGATGCGCTTTACGAAGTCAGGCATAAAATCTGAATATTGAAGCTCGAATTGTAGCCGCATTTACTGACTAATTATTGGGTATGTACGCTGCTTTTTGCAGACCCGTCATAAGCAGGCATGAAATGGGAATTAATGAGAAAGGTGGTCACTTCATACGCATTAAGAACCGATATGACACGGACTTCCATCGCAAGATTTTGATGCTTAAGAAATTCGCATCAATATTGTGAATAGCTGGTATTTAACTACAGGCGAATTATAATTTTACTCGTATATAAAAGTTTAAATATTTTTGAGACACCACCTATAATACTGACACAATCCAGTCGGAAGCCAACATTTCATAATAAGGTGCGATTTCTAATTACAATAAAAAATGCTCATTTAAGTCCGCGTACAAATCGGGATTTTAATATTTAAACGATATACACCTTTTATGCATTTCCTTTATTTACTACGTAGTTACATTTTTCCCCCTTATATATTATAAATTTGCATACGCAAATTTACTTCCTAGATAATATACCATGGTAGTTAAATATTAAAAAACTATGAATATATATACAGTCCGCCTTCAAAACAGCTTCTCAGTTTTACTTTCGTACCGAAATAAAAATGTAAAATTGTTTTTTTTAAGTCAACTGTACCAGTTATAAATTGATGTACAAAATGTTTATTATAAAATAATTCGGATGCTACAACCCGTTCCAGAATGCACACGGTTCCTATTCTTTCTTAAAACAGCAAAAAATGTCCCAAATTTCCAAATAAGAATATAGGACAAGAATTTACAAACAAATTGTTAACGAAACGCGAGGATCTACGACACGAATGGTCGACATTTAATGTAAAAATGTTTTCGAAAAAGCAAAGATCAATTTACTCGTAGGTACGTTTGAGTTTTATCTACTCGCTTATGAATTGAAAGTGTACAATGCGTGTTACCTATTTTGATCGACCAAGGCTAATGTTGGTTAATTTTAAATATACAACGAGAGGGTGATCGAATTAGTCCTATAAATACATAGAGGCTAAATAAATTTCGTCTACGGACTATTTGGTATTAAAGACATCAGAGTTGAATCGTAGTGAACGAAATATGCTCAAAACAAACACTAAAAAATTCTTTATTCATAAGTTCCAACGATTGTTGTTTAAAAAAAGGGGGGAAGGAAGAGAGGAACTCGCGAGAGATCATCTAGGATGCTATAGAAGTTTCTCCTGTCATCGATTTAAAGCCTGTCAATCCTGCCATAGAGCCCGCAAAATTATGGGCTAAATGGCATATTTTTTTTTTTTCCCCAAAAATCTTAAACTCATCATTTAAAGTAAACTATACAGCTCTTGATAGTTGTTTACTATAATTCGGAATTAACGCCCTTGTAATTCAATAAACATCAGAATTCATTTCTCCAATTTTTTTTTTTTGCGGAGTTCCACTAACCAATCAGAAATTTGCATAATTTTTTAAAGGCTGATAAGCGGGTGCGCCCTGGATACAAGTGGTGTAACGTAGACTTTAGATCTTCAAGAAAAAGATGGTCAGTAGCACTGGTATAGAAACAATTGTCTACGCACATTTCAACTACAATCGAAATACCTTATTCACAAAAAAAGGTGCCAATTAACGTGAGACTAAGCTGCTGCTACACAATCTTTACATACATTGGTTAATGTAATAGTTACGTAATCTTCACACACACACACACATAATATATATATATATATATATATATATATATATATATATATATTATATATATATATATACACACACACACACACTTGCATGACTAAGTAATTCGAGTAGGGTTACAAACACATTATGATTAGGCATATACTGCATAATGTCATAAAATGCTGCGGAAATTTATCCACCTACAAAAGATAGGTAATATTTTTAATTAATATACTTATTAAAAGAATGAACACCAACATACTTTGGACTTCACTTCAGTAACGATATTTCTTTCCACATATAATGCTACAGGATCGAACAGATTTGAAAACAAGGGCATTATTATTATTATTATTAAAAAAAAAAAGTTACCAATATAAATACAAATTCATTTTTAGTGACAACAACACGAGGAAGAGGCCTATCAAATTTTAATTTTCAAAATGTGATGCAATAAATGGATGTTCGCCGACACTACTTAATACGAAACTCAACATTGAACGACGTTCACGAACAATGAAGCTTCCTTTTGCTATTATACTTTTTCTTTTCTTAATACCTTGCCCGTATACAAATTATGAGCATCATAGTAATTTCAGCAAAAGTATTTAAATGTAATAATTTTACTGATGCGAGTGGCCACCTTTCATCAACTTTTCTCTCTGATATTGAAATTTACAATAAAAACAATACATGGATGATGTGTATAGTATATATTAAGTCTAGATCCCATTTCAATTTTTTTACCTTTTCCAAGTTTCGATTATTCCATTATTAAATTGATACTTCCGTAATTCATGGGATATAAAATGTACAGTAAATGCAATAGAAAGAAAATCATAGTAAAGTTGAAAATTAAATTCTTAATTATCACGCACTGAAGGCAAAACTGGTTAGGTTACAAACTAGGTCATCATTATTGAAGTGGTTAAACAACGTTCCCGCGCATTGCTGAAGATGCGTGCTGCTTCTTTAATCGATTACCTTGGGCCAATAAACGGAATTAAGAGCGTCTTCACGGAAGTAGTACGTAGTAACCGCAGGAACCATCACCGAGTCTGAACTTAATATTTACTCGGGACTATACGAGTTTACCCAATAAGTTATTCATCGTATCATGGACATTATTATTATTATTATTATTATCATCACTATCATTTAGGGTAACATTAAAGCGGGTAAACTTCATATTTATCCCAACGAAAATTCAACTCGAAGAGGGTCCCCGCCCAAATCAAGAGGTTAAAGAACGTCTCATTCATCGTGATAGTGGTAAGGCGTATGACTGTAGATGGCGTAAGCAATCAATAACGGCTTACTTCCTTACTCAAAGTGAAAGTAGTGACGAGTGACAATGGCGAGAAGAAAAATGGAATGCAAAACTGATTACCTTCCTGCTGATGTAAAAAGCAATACATTTCAATTGTTAGTGAAAGGCATTTCAGTTTTTTCTTGAAGTAGGACCCTAAAATTAATTATATAAAAAAGTGTAACTGTTGTAAAACTAATGGAAAATAATATACATAAAAAAGGTAGGACGGAATCGAAAGATTTTGTTTCGAGAACATTTGTTAACAAGAGCATATTGTATATGGAAGTGAAAAAGGAGCGAACATGAACTCGCTACATAGTATTCTCTAGACATTGGTTTGTTAAACGAGATTTCTTATGGTTGGTTCTCTTTGCTCGCCTCTGGGGAAGGTTTATAGTTGCGCGAAAATTAATATGTTCACAACTTCAAGTGATACAGATATACCAGGAACAAGATGGAAATCAATTCAATTTCAAATATTCATTTATTACGGATACATTTCACGATGTGGCGTTACCTCGGCCAGTTTTAAATACTGGATAAATAAATGACGTTTACTGGGGATACTATTTATTTAACCATATATTCCCTTAGACGAGTCTTTTTATATTATCTGAATGATGGGTCTTTTTTAACTCCCTATTCTTTCAACATCACGCATTGTCTCGCAAATACATCAACGACACTATTCAGAGTTAAAATTACACTTTCTCGTTACATGATACGTAATGTCAGTAATCATCAAGAACTTTCCAGTTCGGTCGTTACATTTACATGGTCTACATTATCAAAACTTATCAGCTGGGTTTGGAGGAGGAGGAGGAGGAGGAAGAAAAAAGTAACCCTGGTTTTCTGTCCCACCTCCCCCCCCCTTTTTTTTTGTGTTGGGAGTGCGTATTGGATTTTATTAAAGCACATTTATTGCGCTTCTCATCTGTATTGGGTGTTTACACCAATTTACAACTATAATTAAATTTAGTATTTAAAATTCCTAGTTTGAGTACATGGCTATTAGGAATATTTGTTTCAGAATAACTTCTGGAACATTCAATAACAGTGTAAAATAGTTTGAACAGTGCCCAATACATTTTCTTTAAGCTTAGTATATTTCAACAACTGGTCAACAGACAGTGTTGCAGACTGTTTGCATTTCTGTTTGTACATTGTTATGGTAAGAGCTAGCAGAAAGTAGAAATATTGTAGCTTGTTCATGACTGCATTGCTTGAAATTGTGGAACACTAACAACTTTACTTTCTGCATAATTCAATGGAGTTGCTGTCTCCAGAATCAAAATTTAGTTTTAAATTATAAATTTTGAAGTGCAGTAGGAGCCGAATGGCACTCTGAATGACAATACTGTACACACAAAAAGTTGAAAATGAAGGATATGTGGTTTGCGATTATTGCAATGAAAAAAATTAGTGGTACAATCGAGTGTGTCAAGACTCATTTCAAGAAGTGTTCATTTAAAAATCATCTAAAGCAGTGGTTCCCAAACTGTGTTCCGCGGAACCCTGGTTCCACGAAGGCTTAACAAGGGTTTCGTGACACGTTTTCTAATCAGTCTAATCAGGTCTTAATATTAAGGTCTAAAGGTCTAAAGGTCTAATTAAGGTCTAATTAAGGTCTAATTAAGGTCCTAATATTTATACATAATTTTACCTTGTGGCTTTTTGTTAAATAATATTTTATATTCTTATTCTGACTTGAAATGGCACCATCGTGGATTTGGGATCACTAAATATTTTTTTGCTAAAATTAAAATCTACTATGTAAATAAATTTTCGCTACTCGGCTACTGCAAAAGAGTAATTTGGCAGATTTTAATTTTAACAATTTTATAAGACTGGTTCTATTAGTACCGTTTTAAAATAAATATCATATAATTTCCGTCATAATATTTAAAATTTGTCATTATTTATGACAAATTTTAATATATATATTTTACTCGTGAGAATTTAACTAATTAATTTTTAGCAATATGTTTTCCCCAAAATGAAAATTTTCTAAGTTACTAGTTGATTTGATGTGCACTCGTTTCGTAATTAATTGTGAACCAATCAGTATCACTATAGCCGTTGGCGTGGTGCACTGTCAAGTTAATGTCAAGTTAATGTCAAGTTAATGTCAAGTTAATGTCAAGTTAATGTCAAGTTAATTTGGGGGTTCCGCGAAATAAACGTGTCTGTAAGGGTTCCGACAGTTAGTAAAGTTTGGGAACCACCCGCTCTAAAGTGACCACGCTTAGTATGGATTTAGCTGTGGCTGGAGAGCCTTCAGAGGCCAAAGGATGCGTTCCAACGCGTTTTTCTTAAAAGTAAATTTGATAAAACTTCATTTATCTTTCGCTGTATGATTACTCTTTTTTTATATCCTAAATTTATTAAAAATATACTTTTGCCCAGGTTTTAAGGCAGGTTTTTAATTCCAACCCTGCCTATCAGTTATATCTGAAACCTTTATCAATAAGGAAATATTACGACGAAATGCGAGCGCTCAACAAGTCCAGATATGACTACAAAATGTATACATTTCTCAGTTCTAAAACTTCAAATACGAAACTGAGCCAAATAGAACATTGCATTTATAAAATATTCCCAACCATAACCTAATCCCTTACTTTTATCCCATTTTATCTACAATGAAAATTTATGCCAATGAACTTCTGATCTTGTGGTACAATACTGTCGACATGTGGACGAAAACATCCAAAGATATTATTATTTTATTATACATATATACGCTGGTACATAGTTACACATTGAGAACAGGATAAAGATATACATATCACGATACTTTGCGTAAAATGTAGTAACTGGGCTTGCTTGCTTGCTTGCTTGAAAACCAGTTTCCATTGCAACAGCATCATCACGGAATATGAAACTTAGAAAAGTATCTGCACAAATTTGATAGCACTAAATTTACAAATTGCATATTTTAAAAAAATTAAGCTTAATGGTACGTGCGCATTTCTGTTTTTGAAATGGGATCGCGACTGGATATTACTTCACTTTATTATTTTCATGGTTAAAATTTGTTGGATCTCACTTTTAATCATTACAGTTTTCTTTTTCTGTAGTTCGAATTTACGTCTAAAACTGTACTTACCGGAGGAGGAGGGAGTTCTGCTTCATTTCTTCCATATCCTCTCCCTGTAAGTGAAAAATAACCATAATTATCTAACGTAAAAACTAATCAATGCAGTCAAACACAGTAGACTTCGTTTATCCTTTTTGTATGAGGGAAACCTCACCGTCATTTTGCCATAGATCATTGCGACCTTCCCAGGTCCCATCGGTCCAAGCCTGGCCCCCGGGCCCCGCGCCTCTACCACCCATACCCCCTCCACGGTTCCACGACTCCCCGGAGCCCCCTCGCCAGCTGCTTCCACCCTGCCCGGAAAAGGAATCAGGATTTCGGCGCCAGCTGCCGGCACCATCCGCGTTGTAATCGCCGCCGAAACCGTCTTGAGCATTTTCCTTCATCAATTCATTTCCACGTTCCTAAAAATCAAAAGACAAATTCAGTCTTTCCTAAAAACTTGATCCCAAACACCTTTTGCCTTTCATCATCGTGCACTCAGAATAGTGAAAAACACTGACAACTGTATTTTCATTTCGGACAAGTTTAGACGTTTGTTTGTCTACTGTCCGAGTCTCTAAGTATTAAGAACACGTGGCCTAACCCTAAAAATATAATTCTCCCGTTCAACTGTATTGGGTATTAATTTCCTTATAGTTACTCTTAAAACAGTCTGAACAAACTATCTTAAATCTACTAGTCACCACAATGGAAAGTAAGAACGCATAGGTTGCAAGCTAAATAACACTTCACTTTTCTTATTCTTACTGCGCATTAGTTGACTGGTTCTACCGTAACCCTATAACATTAAATGGCCTAAAACAGACCGGGACTGATACCAAATTGATGCGCATCCTACGCAATGCAAGATGTCTAAAACTCTTACACAATTTTCGAGATAATGTCTTGATAAGGTACAAAACAAGGGTGAAATTTGAAGCGGCATAATTAATTTCTGAAAATTTGGCTTCAAAGATATATACAGGGTGCGTATAAAGTAACGCGAGTGGAGAGAAATCTGATTTGAACTAGTTTCGTAACGCGAGTGAAAAAACAAATCCGATTTGAATTGGTTTAAACTAGTTTAAACTTGCTTCGTAACTCTTAAACAGTAACTATACAGTTGTGATAAAGTACATGTAATAAATACTATTACTCTTCCATGTTCACTCGCGTTAATATAATTCAAATCGAATTTCTCTTCACTCGCGTTACTTTACACCCACCCGGTATTAGAATTTAAGAGCAGTTAACATTCGAAAACTTCCGTGAAGTGAAGAAAATGACCTATAACAAAGATGGTAATAACCTATTAGAATAGCTTTTATCGAAAGTTCAGTTCACTCGGCACGCATAATACACCTCTATCTTCATTTGACACTTACTCAAGTATCGAGACCAACCTGCATGAACTGTCTGTTTTCTTCCTGCCGTCTGCGGAGCTCCTCCTCTTGTTGTCGGAATTTCATAGAGAGCTCCGACTCTATTCTCCTCTGACGATCTTCCTCCTGTCGCCGGTGTTCGTCCCAATCTCTTTGCCTCTGTTCGAAGTCTTCTTTCTGGCGCTGGTTCATCTCTTCGCGCTTACGAAGTTCTGTTTGAGATAAAAGCATATTTCACTACCTGCCATTCTCTACTTTTACTTACGTTTCTCTCTTTCAACTACAACGTTTAAATCTACACTAACGTTCTCTCAAGAGTTCTGTTTCATGCTGATATTTAGCATATTCTATTTGTTCCTCGAGTTTCTTCTTCTCATCATTAAGTTCTTTGTCGAGCATTTCCCTTTTTTTGTCGAACAGCTCATAAAGCTGTTTCCATTTCAGTCCATATCTAAAATAGGAGCAATTTTAATGAAGTCATACTTCACTTTGACACAAAGTACTTATAAAATTCAATATACAGAGCAATAACGAGTCAAAATCTGTAACCATAAGATTTAAGTCAAACCAAAGGGTTGATCTTTCTTCTAAAGACTTACTCATATTCAAATGATCCCGGTGCTGCGAATCGTGGCCCCGACTGTCTTTCTTTTATGTACTCTGGATTGCGTTTGTTAATATTTACTTCACACATTCCATCGTTGTCATCAATCACCACTTGATTTTCCACAATGACTGGTCTTGGGGACCTCAAAAGGAAAAAAATCATCATAAAAAAGTTGAAACCACACTGAATACTGAAAAGGGAATTACTCCGAAATATAGTAGTAATCCCCAAAACATTAATAAAAAAACTTTTAAAATCAAATGAATGCATTAAAAACAGTTTAACTAAACTAACTGCAATTCCCAAAACACGCATTAAATTTTTTATTTAATTTTTGTTATATATGATAAGTTAAAAACGGGTCTCTCTTCCCAAACTCCATTTAAGTTCAGGAAAATTCAACTGATAATGACCAAGATATCTTATGAAACAAAATAATTTTCAGTTTTAATAATCCAGCCACGCAAACTTACATTGTTAAGAAGAAGCATCCTTCAGAACATTTCTTCATGGCAATATTAGCACATGGTTTCTTGCAAAATTCAACAATACCATCTCCTGTTGTTCTACCTCTGTCGTCTGTTAACACAATGGCTTTTTCAAGTTCCCCAAACACCTGTAATAGTCAACCACAGATATAGGATCAATAATAATTATAATATATATTATACTGTATATATATGTTACAGTCAAAGCAACCACCCATTTCGCGTAATGGCTGAAACTATTAGTCATTTCACGAAATGACTAAAATCTTCAGCCATTACGCGAAATGGCTGAAATTCCACCTTGGTCATTTTGTACAAGATCATTTGCCCAGTTAGGTCAACTGTATGCTCTTGACAATTGGTTAGGTTAAGTTGTGTTATTTTCGTTAGTTTTAAAACCTCTATATTGAAAATTCAAATTGTATTTGAAGAGCGTTTATCAGTTATTTGAACAGACCTATGAATGTATGTATGTTTTAGTAGATTTAGTTAGTTAAATAAAGGTTTCCAATTTTATTGTGATGTTTGTTATTTCTATGAATTCATGACAAAAGTCATTTCACGAAATGACCAAGTGAAACAACCATTTCGTAAAATGACTGGTTACACACTTTGACTAATATATATATATATATATATATATATAACGTAAAGAACGACGCTTGTATAGGAGAACATTCCGCGCAAGATGAGGAGGGAGAACGAACAAATGAAAAAATTATACTGCGTGTTCTTTGCAGTTGAATATATATTATATATATATATATATATATATATATATATATATATATATATATATATATATATATACACACACACACACAGGTCCGCAAACGTATTTACGAATTGAGCAATATTATCCAGATATTAATGGTAGCTTTATTTTTTGCGATTCAGTAAAGTTTATTTTATGTTAATATATTTTTTATGGTAATTTGTTATGCAGAACACAAATAAATTAGTGTAAGACGGTAATTATTAGATTAAATACAATATTTTGCCACTAAGTCACTAATTAATTTCCCTAGAGTTTCTTCAGTATTTTGATAATTGGCATCGCTAAATTACAAGTCCTCTAATTTTTAAATTAGCGGCACAGACTATGCACAGTTTAGTGTGCTGTCAGCCTCGATAGGCGTAGGTTCATTTTAACTGTTCAACGAAATTTTTACTTCTATATTTCTAATTTGAGAGGATGGTTTAGACAAGAGTTATCTAGCCAAAACTTGAGAGATTCGACTGCTCTTGTAAAAATGGGTAATTATTCTAATACAAGTATTGCAAAAATGCTGAAGATAAGTGAAGGTACAGTCAGATACCATAAGAAACGTATCTTAAATCAAGGGAGTACCTGGAAGTTAGTGGGTTTTGTTAGTGTGTGGTGTAAGGCATCTAAAATTTCTGGCTTTGGAGAATAGATTTATGACAGCAAATGACTCGAGTAAAGAATTAGTGAGAGAGAGAAACAAAAGTTAGTGCTGATACAGTAAGAAGGTTAACAGATAATAAAATATTTGCTACAGTGAGTAAAAAAAAACCTTTGTCAAAGAAGAATGTGAAAGCACAATTTGAATTTGCTATTCAACACAAAGATTGGGATGCTGAGAATTGGTAAAAAATTGTATGGAGTGATGAAAGCAGATTCGAAATTTTTGGTAGTGATAAAAGGAGGAAAATTGTTAATAGACGAATTGGTGAAGAATGTAAAAATGAATGCCTTATTCTGACAGTGAAAAAAGGAGGTGGGGGAATCGATGTGCGGGGCTGCTGCTCATCAAAGGGAGTTGGAAAATTACACCAGATCACTGGAAATGAAAATGGACACATGGATCAATATGTATTCAAACATCTATTCACTAATACTGCAATCCCAGCTGCTAAAGAACTTCATGGAGATTATGCAAACTTCATATTTCAACAGGAAGAAGGGTTTAAAATGCTAGGATGGCCATCTCAGAGTCCAGATTTAAATCCTATTGAACAGCTTTGGGATGAGCTCGCAAGAAAAGAAAGGAGAGAACATAAGGCAAAAAATAATAATGATTTATGGAGAGTTCGTCAAGAAGAGTGATATAAAATCAGTCCTGAATCACGCACAAAGTTCATTGACTCAATGCCTCAGCATCTTGAACTAGTCCGAAAAAACAAGGGTGGCCATACAGGACACTAATATTCCTAAGTTTTTATAAATAAATTTTTACAAATAAGTATGGTATTTTTCTTTTATTGACCTGTTTCGTCAAATATTATTATACTACAATTAAATGTCTTATTACATATACACTTTTATTCCAAATATATTACAACTTACGATTCGTAAATACTTTTGCGGCCCAGTATATATATATATATATATATATATATATATATATATATATAATTTTCTTTTTTAAGTATGACCGCTCATGGCCACCAAAAGAAAGGTGGATAGCAGAGCGAACACAGGACGAAGACTATGAAACAGCGAACGGAAGTGAACAATAGACGGGGAGGACGAGGAAGGGGAGAAAAAAAAAAAAAAAAAAAAAATTATCAGTCACAACCGGTGACACAAGGCCTATCACAAGGCCCGACGCTCTCCAAAAAGGGAAAATACTCTGCGCGCAGCGCAGAGTAAAGCGGACATTCCACCAGCAGGTGGGCAATTGAGAGTAAGATGTTACAATCGGGACATCGGGGCACCCGATCCCCGGCCATCAAATAGCCATGGGTCAGGTGGGTGTGGCCAATACGGAGGCGGGCCAAGCCCCCTTATGGCGCGACCGATGGAAGGAAGAGGCCCAACATCCCAATTTGGGTTTAATCTTGCAGAGTTTGTTATTTGCAGCGCCATCCCAGCGACTCTGCCACCGGGAGTGCAAAAACCTACGGAAGCCAGGGATATAATCGGAAAAGGGGAGGGACACGGGTGAAACCTGTAGTCGGCACGCGGAACGGGCAGCTCGATCGGCAGCCTCATTCCCAGCCACGTTAACATGTGCAGGGACCCATCAAAATACCACCACCTTGCCACCAAAAGCGACAAGGATATGGCACAGTAGCTGGATTCGTCGGACCAATGGGTGGACAGGGTCAAAACACTCCAGGCCATCCAGGGCACTGCGGGAATCCGAATAGATGACAAACGACCCATCCGGATGCTCCCGCACCACCTCCAGAGCGCTCAGAATGGCATAGAGCTCCGCCGTGAAAACGGAAGCCTCATCAGGGAGACGGGTACATCGGGGAGCAAGGGCAGACGACTGGGGAACAGCCGCGGCCCCAACGCCCCCCGACGACCTCGAGCCATCTGTGAAGACCGCAACACATGCAGTGACACGCTGCATGCTGAAGGAACAGAGACCGAAGCAAGGCAGAGTCAGAATCGGCCCTGCGAACGGGGCGCAACGCCCTACAGCACGCAACAGGGGTGCTCTCCCAAGGTGCAACACCCTGAAAGAGACCGGTATAACGGATGGAGGAGGAGTGCCCATACCATCGAGGAGGGAGGTCACCGTGTCGGTGAAATACCAACCCCCATCCCGGCAGAACGCCCTCTCAACCACCTGGAACAGAGGAGAGGTGGGAAGACGGAGGATCCGGAGATAGTGCTTAGCAATGAGGAACGACCTCCGATCCTCCAAGGGAGGGATGTCGCACTCAACCTGCAGACTATCAACCGGAGAGGAGCGGAAGGCGCCAGATGACATGCGCAGTCCTCTAGAGAGGACCGGATCCAGTATCCGAAGGGCCGTGCGGGAGGCGGAGCCATACACCACACTCCCATAGTCTAATTTGGACTGTACCAGGGACACGTACAAACGGAGGAGTGTCCGCCTATCCGCGCCCCATGTAGTATGCGACAGATGTCCCAGCAAATCCAGGGTACGTCTCGCGGACTCGCGCAGCCGGCGAAGGTGGGGAACCCAGCTCAAACGGCTGTCGAAAACCATACCCAAGAAACGTACTGATGAACGAGGGCCAGAGGCTGACCCCCGAGTGTAAGTTAAAGGCCGGGATGGCGCCGGATCCCCGTCTCCTCGACGGAAGGAAGGCCACACACGAAGTCTTCGGGGAAGACAGCGTAAGGCCCACCGACGACGCCCAGCGTTCAACCCGATTGACCGCGAGTTGGACTTGCCTCTCCACGAGGGGGGGACTCGTCCCCGCGGCATAGACAGCCAGATCATCTGCGTAGATGGAAATCGCACCGAGGGCGGAAGAGCTCCCGGTAGCGCAGACATAACCAGATTGAAGCAGGAGACGCTTAAACACACCCCTGGGGCACCCCCTCCTGAACATACAGGTCAGATAGGGCCGCCCCATTACGGACGCGGAAAGTGCGACGGCAGAGGAAGTTGCAGAAGAAACGTGGGCAAAAAGCCCACAAAACCAAGAGACTTCAAACGGTCCATGACAACTCCCCGACGGGTCGTGTCATAGGCCTTTTGGACGTCGAAAAAGACGGCCAGAACAAGATTCCGGCGGGAAAATGCCTCCCGTACATCATGCCAAGGAGGAGAAGGGGGTCCAGAGTACCCCGAAATCGACGAAAGCCATACTGGGTCGGGGGGTATAACCCAAGCGACTCCAGTGTAAAGGAAAGTCGGACGGCCACCATCTTTTCAAGGAGCTTGCATAAGCAGCTCGTCAAGGCAATAGGCCGATAGCTCGCCACCTCCGCCGGATCCTTCCCCGGCTTAGGTATCGGGACCACAATCGCCTCCCTCCAACGGGAAGGGAACGACCCTCAACCCACACCCGGCGGAAAAGCACGACGGGTTGCCAAGGCAGCCCGAAGTTCCCGCATCGTAAAGAGACGGTTATAGGGCTCGTTCCCAGGGGCGGGAACGACCTCCGATAAAGGACGATCCGCAGCTGAAGGCGAACGGGAAACCGCAGCAAAAGCACCGGCCAGCCGATCGGCCACAGCAGCAGGATCCGAAAGGAAGCCGTCCCCGTCCCGAAGGACAGGGCGACTAGCAGGGACCGGCTTCCCCTCGATACTACGTACCTTCCGCCACACAGCAGCAGAAGGGGTAGATGAGGAGATGCCGGACACAAAAGCACGCCAAGAGGCCCGACGGGCCAACTTGAGAGTCCGGCGGGCGAAAGCCTTCGCCCGCCGCATCTCAATCAAGTGGTCCGCGCGCCGGGTGCGGTGGAAGCGGCGCGTTGCCCTCTTCCTCTCGCACACCGCCTGGTGACATGCTGGAGTCCACCACGGGACGCTACGAGTCCGCGGGTTACCGGAAGATCGAGGAATACAGTCCTCCGCGACGCCCATCACCACCCGCTCGAAGAACTCCAAGCTCTCATCCACAGAGCCAAAGCTCAATACCGAACGGACAATGACGGAACGAGCTCTGAAAGATGGCCAGTCAGCCCGCGCAAGGCACCACCTCGGTCGAGACGAGACCCGGCTGCGGTCCGACCGGCTCAAGACAGACTGGGTAATGATCACTGCCATAAGAGTCCCCCAACACCTTCCACGAAAAATCGAGTAAGGCATCGAGGGACACCAAGGAGAGATCAATACAGGTAAATGAACCCGTGGGTTCGTGGAAGAAGTAGGTTCACCGGAATTGAGGCACGCAAAGGAAAGTTCCTCCATTAAGGAGAGCAACATACCAGCAACATTAGTCGACCGACATCTCCCCAAGCCGGGTCGCGACTGTTAAAGTCCCCGAGGAGGAGAAACGGTCGAGGCAGTTGCAGCACCAACTCGCGAACCGCGTCGCGAGAGGAGGGTCATGAGGAGGAATATAAATCGAGCAGGCAGTGTACTGGCGATCTAAAAAGAGCCGCACAGCCACAGCCTGCAAGGAAGTGCGAAGAGGCACACCTCGCGATGGTAACGAATGATGCACGTAAATCGCCGCACCCCGCCGGCGTGTGTGCTCATCCGGGGTGCAAGGGAAACCAACATAGCCAGAGAGACGAGGGAGTCCCCGCGCAGCCAGGATAGTCTCCTGGAGACAAACACAGGAAGGCCGCTCGCTCTCCAGCAGGGAGGCAAGGTTCTCCCAGTAGCTAAAAGCCCCCTACAGTTCCAATGCAAAATGGAACTGTAAGGGGAAGCGGCATTAGAAGAGGCAGAGAAAACAGCGAAATAGCCACGGACCAAGCTGAGAGCAGCAAACTCAACGGTCCGTAACCAGGGATGGAATCGGCTTCCCCGACCCATCCCGAACTGGGGGGGGGGGGGGGGGGGGCACCGACCCCGCAGCTGCTTCACCCGTAGTAGAACGAGAAGTGGAGTAGAACAGGGAGGTCAGACGACGAGACGGGCCCAGCCAAAACCCCCAACTCCCCACCAGAGGGGGACTGGGGGGAACCAGTTGTTCGAGGACTCGTCAAACCAGACAAGCACTGACGGGGGGGGAAGGAAAGGTCGACCACAGGTGGGAGAGGTAGATCCAGGAGAGAGACCCGACCACTCTCAGCAGGAGCCGAAGGGAGAGAGACTCCATGAAGAAGGGCCAGGCTCCTCTCGACCGGGTCTATCATGGGAACAGAGTCAGGAATTGAGGGTGTCATGGGGCGGTGCACCTCGACCGACACCCGGACACTGGTCGGGGCACCGGGAGGTGACGCCTCACCAGCCATCCGTATAGTGGGGGAGGTCCCGAGCGGATCAGGAGCGGCGCGCAGCTTCCCCTCCGGTGAAGAAGGGGAAGCAGGGCGAGCAGCGGTCACGATCGGGTCCGGAGGACTCCGACCACGACGACGCTTCCTCCTCCCCTTCGGGGCATCACCCTCCCCACCCGAGAGACGAGTAGGCAAGGATCCAGACCCGAAGGCCGAAGAGGGAGAAGGGGCACTTGTAGGCAGGGAATCAGATGGGATGTCTGAAAGTGAAGCAGAGGAACAAGAAGGACCTGCGGCGCCAGGAGGACCACCAACCCCCGGAACTTCCAGGGGGGGGCACCACTCCGGTAGACGACGGGGTAGCACGGGAGGGGCCCGAGGACCCGCCAGGGCCAAGAGCCGCAGCGTAGGACAACCGCCGCCGCGACTCCCGGTCACGGACCCTATCGCGCGCCTCCCGCGCACTAAGGAATTCGGTAGTCCTTAAGGACCGCACCTCGAATTCAAACTTGAAAACGGGGCAGTCCCGAGAGGAAGGGTGGGCCCCCGAGCAGTTCGAGCACCGCGGGGGCTTCGTGCACGGGGTAGGGTGCGCAGGGCCACCGCAGCGGACACATAGCTTACCCTCACGGCGGCACGCAGAGCTAGCATGGCCGAACCGGTTGCAGCCAAAGCAGGGAACCGGGTCAGGCACATATGGTCGCACCGAAAACTCACACGACCGGCGATCACCCATGCCCCAAAACACCTGGGCCGGAGGCACAAGGGAGTCAAAGGTCAGGAGCAGACGAGCGGACGGGGTAAGAGCACCATCCCGGCGCGACGAAAAGCGGAAGACCCTCGTTACCCCCTGGGGGGCAAGATCCTCCTGCAACTCGCCAACTGGGATTGACAGCAGACGGGAAGCGAAAATGGTGCCCTGACAGCTATTCAATTGCGGATGGGGAGTCACAGAAACTCTGCAACCCAAGACATCCTGCAACTGTAGAAGGGACCCAGTCACCCCCGAAGAACGGGACTTCAAAAGAAGAGACCCATCCAGTGCGGATATCATAACGACAGGGAACCCCTATCGTCTTAAGGCGCTGAAACACCCGTTCCGAGTTGTCCCGGAAGGGAGCCAGCGGAAGGGCGGAGAACAAGGAACTTGTCCACCAGACAGAAATTGACAGCAGAGACAGGTCCATGTGTAACGGTAACCGAGAGTGGGCGAGAGAACAAGGGCCGCGAAGACCCCGCCCTACGGCCACCACGAGTCCGGCCACGAGAGCCAGACGCCGCAGAGGACGAGAGGGGGCCATACGGCTTCAAGGTCAATCCAGCGGAGGCAGAGGCCGCTGAACGACCAGAAGTAGTAGTCTTATCCAAATCCAAGGGCGGGCCAGAGTCGTCAACAGGAGGGGAGTGAAGTTTAGAAATAGAACCCATAAACAATAGCTTTACAAAAAAGGCAGCCTCGGACCCAAGGCGATGCACCATCCGCCGCTGTATCCTTCAAGGCGCAGGCCCAACGTCCCGGGTAGCCCGCCCCCCACCCCGACTGTCGTTTTAAAAACAGCAGATTGGCACTACGGAGATTTGTCCGTGAAGGGCCAAGCAAAGACCCAATCCAGACGCAGCAGCGGTCCGGGCGCCCGTACCATCCCCGGAGCACGGCTCAGCCACGGAGCGATGCCCCCCGGCGGGTGCACCCGATGACCCCAAGACTGCAAATACAAACAGAGGGGGGGGGGATACTACGATTGACAGAGGCACAGGACGAGTCAAGACAAAAGAAATTCCGGGAGAGACGGAAAAAAAGGGGGAGCAAAAAGAAAAAGAGGGGGGGGGGGGGGGGAAGAAAATGAAGGGGGAAAAAAAAAAAAAAACAACTAGGTAACTTCGCCCACACCCCGCGAGGAGTTGAGGAAACCTCAACAACCCACGAGGTGTACGAGCCCCCTCGCCCGGCAAGCCGGAGTACCTAATCGAGGGGTGTATATATATATATATATATGATGAATAAAACCACGAAGGAAAAAGAAACACAAAGGGGTGCTCAAGCGCTTTCGTCTAATGACATCCTCAGGAACACTGGAGTGAAAGGACAGATCAAGGCAATATATAGGTTACAAAAATAAACATACATACATACACATTCACATATATATACATATATATATATATACATATATATACATATATAAAATATAACATATATATAGTAAGCATAGAAAAAAATTGTGGGAGGAGCCAACATTTATATGGTCACAGAAGAATAAAGAAATAAAAATAAATATAAATATAAATTGAGAAAAAATTAATTACAAAATAGTGCCTTAGTGATATATATGTCACAGCCTAAATAATCATAAAGAAATAAACAGGCAAATAAAAAAACCCATAAATACATATACATACATATATATATATATATACATATACATACACATACATATATATATATATATATATATATATAAAGACACTTTTAGCACTTTGGCCGACCTTCCATATAAATTCAAATGGCTTTTTTATGGAACAGGTCACAAAAGAATAAAGAAATAAAAATAAATATAAATATTGTAAGTGGAGTCTACCAATTCAAGCTCAAGAGGGAGGATTTACAATCGATTTAATAGATGCTGCCAAATTGATATATATGTCTGGACATGACACCCCTATTAAAAAGGCCATATTTTCCTCAATGTTTCTCCGCGCTCTTAGGATCGCCAGTCCTGAATACATCGATGCCGAATTGGAAAATATCAACGGTATTGGAAGTGAGTTGTGTTACCCTTCTGCGTTCATGGAATCCTGTCTTAATAAGGCTAAACGAACCTTCTATCGTGTGAATAATAACACTCGCACCTTGTCAAAGAATATTTTAGTACTTCCATTTTTCCCGGGCTTCTTAGGCATTGCTA